>VMDO01004596.1:36805-123208 GCA_007922755.1 Pedetes capensis | reverse complement strand
TCAGATCACATTAAAAGGGGGGTAGGGAAGATAAGAATGAGGTCAATATAAATGGACTAAAAATCGCATGTAATTGTTCTAACAAGATAGAAACAAAGACCACTACAGGAAAAGTTTCTATCTTAAACAGAAATGGAACCCAAGGACATATAGAAAAATACTATATAGTAAAAGATAGAGAAGACTTGGATGGGAAACTCAGATGGGAAGGGGGGAGGGAGAAACATAGAGGAGGGTAAGGGGTAACCTATATGAATAATGCTTATCAAATTGCATATATGAAAATTGTCACAATGAAAAGCATGTCAAAATGAATCACATTATGATGTACATTAAAAATTTCTTAAAAAAAAAACAAAAAAAACCCACTATGAGTGACAAGCGCTTTCAAGGTGCAGAGGGGACCGAGATGGTTTTCCTGTCACTCAGCCGTGAGGAGGCGGGTCCTATATGAATAGCCAATCAGCCTCAGCCGGGCTTGAGCCCACCGCCCAACCCCGGGCGCTCGCTGGAGGGGGCGGGGCCGCCGGCCTTGAGGTCGCTTCCTCTCAGGAGTCGCCATACTGGAATCCTCGCTCAGGGTTTCAAAGGCGCCGAACGCTCAGTGTTTGCCGTGGTCTCCGCTGACGCCGGCGCCGTGCGCAGGACGCGGGAAACCCCGGGCCGGGAAATGGTGAGTAAGGGGCTGGGCGTCCAGACCCGGGGAGGACGCGCTGGCCGGGCCCCGCTGGAAGCGGCTGTGGGGCCCTGGGCCTCTGCATCCCCCGAGTCTGGCGCCGCCGCCCCTCAGTGCGGTCGCCCGGGGTGGGGCCGGGTCGGAAGCGGACCTGGGCGTCCCGTGCTGTCCCTGCGCGGCGCCGGGGTCCCGGGAGGCGCCGCCTGTGCGCCGCAGAGCGCGGGGAGGACGGGGAGGCGCGGGCCGTGGCCGCCCGGGGTTTCCTTCCTGGAAGCCCAGGTCGGCCGCGGCCCCTCGCGGACAGCGTTATTTTTCCGTTTTCAGCCGGGGCCTCGCTGTGGACCCCAGGCCGGGCTCCCGCTCGCGACCCTCCTGCCTCGGCCGCCCTGGTGCTGGGGTCCCCGGCGGGCACAGGCCGGGCTTTGGGTGTCGCCTCGGAAATTTCCTTGGCAGAGTCAGGGTCGTCTGGTTTCTCTTTACCACCAGGAAGTTCTGAACTTTGCACTTTACATTTAGGTTTATTTTCAGCTGGTCCAGGACCATTTGGTTGAGAAGATCACACTTTAATCATTGAACTTCCCTTGCTCCGTTGTCAAAGATCAATTGACCATATTTTTGTGGGTTAATTTCCGAGGTTTTTTTTTTTTTTTTTCCTGTTCTGCTTGTTTTCTTTATTCTTTCCAAAATATTACAGTTTTTCTTATTTTAGTTTGACAGTAACTCTGAATGAGGGAGTGTCAGTCCCGTAAAGTATTTATTTTATTAAGTGTTGTCTTTTTTTTTTTTTTTTTTTTTTTTTTTTTTTTTTTTTTTTTTTTTTTTTTTTTTTTTTTTTTTTTTTTTTTTTTTTTTTTTTTTTTTTTTTTTTTTGCCTCTCTATATAACTTTTTGTTTTGTTCTTTTTAGACAGCCTGTTACTATGTTGTCAAGGTTGGCCTGGAATTCGTGCTCTTCCTGCCCCTCTCCATAGTGGTGGGCTTAAAGGCATGCACCACCACATCAAGCTCCCATATGATCAGGCCATATGATTGCTGGAGCTGGACGGGGAGTGGCTGGGTGCCAGACTGTTAGGCTTGGTGCCCAGGAATAACTTTGACACAAAGGCAAGCAAAAGTGCAGTCTTATTTAAAGGGCTAGAGAAGAAAAGCCTCCATTGCATGGAGGGAGTCACAAAAATGAGTGGCCAAAGTGGGGTGGCTGTAGGAGATTTGTCCCCATTTAGGGGGGTACCTGCATGTTGGCCCAATAAAATTGAAGGAGTTACTCCTTTGTTTCTATGTAAAGGCTAATTGATCAGTGATTGTTAGACTTGTCATCTAGTTCTCTCCTGAGGAATGGAACTCTTCTCAAGGAAATACACTTTGTGAACTTTTCCTGACTTAATTGAAACTCAGATGTTAAATCCTGCTATTCCCAGGCCCTGCCTTCTGATTTAACCCATTCTATATTACCTTTATCTTCAACTGTAGTTCTGTGGCATCCGATCCCATCAGATCTTGGAAGCTAAACAGGGTCAGGCCTGGTTAGTACTTGGATGGGAGACCACCTGGAAACTCCAGATATGTAGGCTTGGGAGACTGACAGACAACCCACTCCTAAAAATCAATCCGCCACCGAAAACCCTATGAACAGTAGAGAAGCACTGACAATAGTGTTTCACCTGTTGTATGTAGGGTGGCTATGAGTTGGATACCAACTCGATGGCACCTAACAACAACAACATATTACCTTTACAAATTGGGTTTCTGTTATTGATAACAGAAGTAGTTATAGTCTTTATTTTATTTTATTTATTTTATTTTTCAGTAGTGGAGGCCTAGCCCAGGGCCTCACACAAGTATTGTACCACCAAACTGCACTCCACATCTTTAAAATTTTTTTTCTTATATTGACAAAGGGTTTTGCTAAATTGCAAAGGTTACCTCAAGCCTCAGACTTGTGATTCTCCTGCCTCAGCCTCCAGGAGTTGCTAGGATTACAGACCTGCATTTCTCTTCCCAGCTGTCTCAGTCTTTATTAAGATTGTTTGACTCTATAGTTTAAATGGAGAAGAACTAACATCTTGAGGCATCTTATTCATGATCATGGACTTTCTCTGCATTTCTTTCCCTTTTTTTCCATTCAAAATTTGTAGTTTCTTATCATATGGATAGTTGTTAAATGTATATATTTCTTTCTCTTTTAACCCTTGATGCTATATAAGAGGTGTTTTTAATTTCACATCCAAGTGTTCATTGATAATATACAGGAAAGTGATGGACTTTTCATATTAATCGCATATTGTACAAGTTTCCTATAATATTGTATTAGTTCCTAGAGGTTTTTGTTGGTTCTTGAGATTTTCTACATAGACAGTTGTGATATTTGTAGTCAAAGAGAATTCTTTTTGTTCACAGTCTCAATGGCTCCCTTGCCACATTTCTTACAAAATAGTTTTTCTGTAATTGTTGGTCTGATCATATATTTGATATTTGGCTTATTGATATATATGATGGATTACATTACTTCATTTTTGAGCACTTACATTTTGGATGCTAGGGATTGAACATAGGCCCTTGCACATTCTAATGTGCTCTACCACTAAGCTACTAACCCAGACTGAATTTCATACCTGTAATGATTCCCACTCAATTGTGGCATATAATTAATAAAACACGCACAAACATTTTAAGATAGAATTTCCTAACATTTGTTGAAGATTTCTGCATGTGTCAGACTATTTTCCTTTTTTGTAATTTTTCTCACGTATTGGTCAGAGGGTAATATTATCCTCAGAGGATGAATTAGAAAGTGTTTACTGTGCTTTTGTTTTGTGGAAGACATTGTAGAGAATTGATGTCAAATGTTTTAAGGATTTTTTTCTTTTTGATAGTAATTGGGGGTTGAACCCAGGACCTCATCTACTTCGCAAGTGCTCTACCACTGGGCTGCATCCACAGACCATTTTTTAAAATTTTTTATCTTGAGACAGGATCTCCATAAGTTACAAAGGCAACTTCTGTGTTGACCCTGTAATGGTCATGCCTCTGCCACTGGAGTCACTGGGATTATAGGCGTGAGCCACAGCACTTGGCCTTTTTTCAGGGAGGATGTGTTTTTGACACAGGGTCTCATGGTGTAGCCAAGACTGGCCAAGAACTCTTATGTAGCCCAGGGTGGCCTTGAACTCATGTTGATCCTCCTGCCTTCCCTAACTGAGTGCTACCATGCCTGGCTGTCAATTCTTTATTAACTGTTTGGAAGAATTTACTGGTGAAATCATCTGGATCTTATCCATCCCTTTCAACCTCTTGACCTGTTTATACTGTGTGTATCTCCTTAGCCTGCAGCGGTAGCCCTGTGGCATCCAATCCCGTCAGATATCAGACGCTAAGCAGCAGGGCCTGGTTAGTACTTGGATGGGAGACCGCCTTGGAACACCAGCTGCTGTAGGCTTGGGAGATGGACCCGGCAACCCACTCCCAAAAATCAATCCACCGTTGAAAACCCTATAACAGCAGAGAAGCACGGACAATAGTGTTTCGCCAGTTGTACATAGGGTTGCTATGAGTCGGATACCGACTCGATGGCACCTAACAACAACATATCTCCTTATGTGCCTTTTAGTTGATAGCTTATTGTAAAGCATTTGTTCATTTATATAACTTACCAAATGCAACTATCCGTAATATTCTTTCATGGTCCTTTTCACATCCAGGATAGTGCTGGTCCTCCTTCATTCTAATCAGGAGTTGTCTTCTCATTTTATTCTCAGTCTGGCTGTAGGTTTGTCAATTTTATGTATATTATTGAAAACCACCTTTGGGATTGTTGGTTTTCTCTATTGATTCCCTGTTTCCAATTTCATCCTGTAATTTTTATTAACTTGTGATTGATGTAGATATTATCACAGTATGCTTTCTCCAGTTGCCAAATGAGGAAAATTTAACGATTAACTTCTCATCTCTCTTCATTTCTAATATATGCATTTATTACCTTAATTTACTCCAGGCACTGCTTATGGCTCATTCTACCCATTTTCATGAGATATACTTTGCTTGAAATCTTTTTGAAATATTTAAATTTCTCCACAGACTTCTGTATAACTCATGTGTTACTTAGACCATTGTGATTTAATCTCCAGTTCTTTGGAGATTGTCCAGCTACGTTTGTTACAGATTTCTAGTTTAATTTCAGTTATGTATTTAGAGCATACTTTTGTATGTTTGCTGGTCCATTTGTTAAGGTGTATTTTATGATTGAGAATGTGACCTATCTTGGTGAATATTCCAAATGATCTTGAGAAGAATGTGTATTTTATTGTTGGATGAAGTGTAAATATAAAGCAAATTTAGTTGAACAGTGATGCTGATGAGTTATGCTATACCTTTACTGATTTTTATGCTTACTGTATCTGTAATTTAATGATACAATTGTGTTGGTATCTCCCAGTATAATTGTGGATGTCTGTATTTTGAAAAAATAAGTGTTTTGTTTTGTTTTGTTGCAGTTCTCAGGATTGTACCCTTGTGTATGCTAGGCAAGCACTCTACCACTGAGCTGTAATATACCTCCGGCCCCAATTAATTTTTCATTATAAATGTAATACTCTGTCCCTTTCTTTTCCTAGTATATGTCTAGGAATTCTTTTTTTTTTTTCTTTTGTGGTACTGGGGGTTGAACCCAGGGCCTCACACTTGCATGCTTTGCAAGTTCTGTACCACTGAGCTGCATCCCCAGCCCATTTTTTTTACTTTTTGAGACAGGGTCTCCACAAATTATGCAGGCTGCCTCTGGTCTGGAACTTGTGATCCTCTTGCCTCTGCCTCCCCAGTTGCTGGAATTACAGGTGTGTACCACTGTGCCTGGCTATGTCTAGGAATTCTGATACACTGCTAAGTAGTAGAGGGTAGAGTAGAGTTTACATTAGTATGTTTTTTAGAATTGCTTTTGAAAGAAATTAAATGTTAGCAGACACATAATTATACACATTTATATAGTACAGAATGAGTCTTTTTTTGTCTTTGTTTGGTTAAGGTTTGCTCTTGCTATGTAGCCCAGGCTGTTCTGGAACGCACAATCCTCCTGTCTCGGCCTTCCATGTTCTGAGAGTAGAGGCATGAACCCCCATGCCCAGGTGTGAAACGTCAATACATGTATGCGATGTGTAAGGATTGGATTAGGGAAACTGACATACGTATCAGTTCACACATTTTTGTGTGCATTTGTTGGGGACATCCTCAATTGTCTTCACCCAGTACTTTGAAATACTTAATTACTTGTCCTCAACTACAATTTTTCTTCCCTGATTGTAAAAGATTGTAAGTTATTCCTCCTATGCAAATATGTTCCTGTACTTGTTAACTCTTTTCTGGCATCTTCCTTCATACCCTGTTCTGGCTCTGGTAACCACTGTTTATTCCCTACTTTAATGGGATTTCTCTTATTTTTATTTTCAATTCTATAATGTTTCCATGTATTTTGAGACATTTTGTGATATAATATGCACACATAAATTTACCATTTTAATATTTTAAGTAGCATTAAGTACATTCCTAATGCCCTATAACCATTATTACTGTGTTCCCAAATTTTTCATCATTTCAAGTAGAAGGTCTGTACCCATTGATTTTGTTTGTCTTTTCAATGTTAAAGCAGTGAATTTTATGAAATTATTTCTCTAGATTAGTAGAGCTGGTCATGTGGGTTTTCTCCCTTCTATTAGTATAGTTTAATACAGTGAATACTTTCACCTCAAACCACCCTTGCATCCTGTGATTAAACATATGTAAAAATTGTTTCAGTATGCTGCTCATTTCATTGCTGGTATTTTCTTAATGTTTCAGTATTCTTAATGGACTATTGTGTCTACTTTCCATTTTTTAGTGCTCTTGTCTGGCTTTGCAATAAGGGTGACAGTGGCCTCAAGAAGTGAATGAAAGTGTTCCCTCTCCTCATGTCTTTCAAAGTGTTTGTGAAGAATTGCACAATGATGTCCTGCTGGTCCAGGTCCAGGAACATTTTATGAGAGGACCACACCTTCATCGTCGGATTTCCATTCCTTCCTTGTGAAAGAGCAATTGACCATATTTTTGTGGGTTTATTTCTTGGTGTTCTGTTTTATTGATCTATTTGCTTATTCTTTCTGAAATACAACATTGTCTTGATTATTTGTATTTTTATAATGAGACTTAAAGTCAGGCTTATAATTTGTTCTTCAATATTATTTTGACCATTCTTGGTCTTTTTGACTTTCTGTAATTTTTGTTTTCTTCAGGCTGGCTAAAGTACTGGGGTTTAGCTCAGTTGGTAGAGTACAGCTCTATGCTGTCTGGTGCCCCAGTTTCAATTCCTGAGCACTGCAAAAACAGGAGACGGTGTGGCAGCCCACTCCCAAAGCAATCCTGAAACAGCCATTGAAAACCCTATGCATAGCAGAGAAGCACTGATAAAGTGCTGGGCATGGTACTACGTCAAGGGGTGTTTCATTCTGTTGTACATAGTGTCACTCTGAGATAGATGCAACTTGAACGCACCTAACCACAACATCAGGCTGGCTGTGAACTGTGATCTTTCTGCCTCACTCTCCCTAGTACTGGGGTTATAGCTCTGTGCCATCATGTCTGGTTTCCATGTAACCTGTAGAGTCAGGTTTCTGCTAATAATAACATAAGTCATTGTGATCTTTATTGGGATTGTATTGAATATGTACTTCGCTTGGAGGAGAACTGATATTGATTACTGAGGCTTCCTATCCATAGTGAAGGGACTGTCTCTCCATTTATTTAGTAGTTTTATTCAGTCAAAATTTATAGTTTTTGCCATATGTTGTTGTTATGTGCCCACATGTCAGTGTTCAATTCACAGCAACCCTATGTACATCAGGTGAAACACTATTACAGTGTTTCTCTACTGTTCATGGGGTTTTCAATGGCTGATTGGTTTTTGTTTGTTTGGGAGTGGGTTCCTCCATCCTTCTCCCAAGCCCATCCTTCTTCCAAGCATCTGGTATTCCCAGGTGGTTTCCCATCCAAGTACTAACCAGGTCTGATCTTGCTTGGATTCTGAGATCTGATGGGATCCAACTCCACAGTGGTATAGCTGCAGGCCTGTTGTCATATAGAGCATTGTTACGTGTGTATGTGTGTGTATATATATATATATATTTTTTTTTTTTCTGTCTCTCTTTATCCTTGGTACTATATAAGTCATGTTGTGTTTTTGATGTCACATTATTTCTAATATAGAGCAAAATTATGTATTTTTCTATATTAATCTCATACACTGTAAATTTGCTATAACATCTTATTAGTTCCCTTGAGGTTTTTTTTTTTTGTTGTTGTTGTTGTTGGTTTTGGGGATTTTTCTATATAGGCAGTCCTGACATCTGTGGGTTAAGACAGTATTATATTTCTTCTCAGTCTCAATGGCTCAACCTCCTCTTTTTCTTGTCATATCATTTTTCTGCAATTGTTAGGTCATGTGATTTTTGTTGCTTAGCTTGTTGATACGGTAGATGACATTATTTGATACTTTTCCTGTTTTCATTTTGGGTGCTGGGGATTGAACCCAGGCCCTTGCATGTTCTCACATGCTTTAGCACTTAACTGAGCAACTCCCCTAGACTGAATTTTGAAATATGAATAGGTCTTAAATACCTATAATTCCCACTTGGTTGTGCTATATAATTTTAAAAGTACTTTTATGTTGCTGTTTTGTTGTTATTGTTGTTGTTGTCATTATTATATTTTAGAGAGGGCCTTGCAGTGTAGCTCTGGTTCTGAAACTCACTATGTACACCAGCCTGGCTTTGAACTCACATTGATCCTCCTGCCTCAGCCTCCCAAGTGTTGGGATTACAGGTGTGTACAACCACGACCAGATTAAAAATACATTTTAAGATTTAATTCTCTAACTTTTGTTGAGGATTTTTGCATTGGGAAGTCTGTAGTATTCCTTTTTTTGTACTCTTAAAGTGATGTTGGACTCAGGATGAATTGTTGTTGTTGTTGTTGTTGTTGTTAGGTCCTGTCCAGTTATGCCCGACTCAGAGAGACCCTTATAGGGTTTTCAATGGCTGATTGTTTCAGGATTACCTTGCGAGTGGATTGCCACATCCTTCTTCTGTTTTTGTGGTCCTGGGAGTTGAACTCGGGACCTCAGAGACTGCAGAGTGGTGCTCTGCCAATTGAGTTAAATCCCATCCCCCAGGATGAATTAGGAAGTGTTTATTCTGGTTTTCATTTTCTGAGACCTTGTAGAGAATTGGTCTCAATTCTTTCTTAACTATTTTGAAGAATTTGTCATGGAATTGTTCATAATAATCATTCATGGTCTTTTTCACATACCTAGGGTATTGATGGGGCTGGGATTTGGCTCAGTGGGTAGAGCGCTGCGCTGCAGTCTCTGAGGACCCGAGTTCAATTCCCAGCACTGCAAAAATGGGAGAAGGGCCTGGCAATCCACTCCCAAGGCAATCCCGAAGCACTCAGCCATTGAAAACCCTATGAGGGTCGCTATGAGTCGGATACCGACTCGACGGCACCTAACAACAACAACAAGGGTATTGATGGTCTCTCTTACATTGTAATAAGGAATTGTTGAGTCTTAACCCTTTATTCCTAGCCTTGCCATACAGTTTTCAGTTTTATCTGTGTTATTGAATAACCAGCCTTGGGGCTTGTTGGTTTTGTCTATTGATTTCCTGTTTGCAGTTTCATCCTGTAATTGTCATTTGTTTGTGATTGGTAATAGGAATTATCAGGCTGTGCTTTTTCCAGGTTGTCAATGTGAAAGGTTCAATGGTTGATGTCTCATCTCTCTTCTAGTGTATGCATTCATTCCTTTAATTTTCCCTCAGGCTCTGCTTGTGTTTCATTGTTCCAATTTTCATGAGATGTACTTGGTTTTAGATCTTTTGAAATATTTAAATTTGTCATGAGACTTGTATTTTACTCATGTTTTACTAAGACCCTATGATTTAATCTCCAATTCTTTGAATGTTGTCCAGGTATATTTGCCACAGATTACTAGTTTAATTTCAGGATGTGTTTACAGAATATTTGTGTATGTGTTTAAAGCATATTTTTATATATTTATTCATCTTTTATACTTGTTAAGGTGTGTTTTATGATTCCAATTATGGTGTATTTTAGTGAGTCTTCCATGTGATATTGGGAAGAATGTACTTTATTATTGGTTGATGTAGAAATATAAATTAAATCTATTTGAGGATGCTCTTGCTTTAAACTATGCCATTACTGATTTTTATGCATAGTTTATCAGTTATTGATACACATGCCTGGTATCTTTTAGAATAATTGTGGGTTTTTGTTTTTTGAAAATAGATGTTTTGTTTTCTTTCGTTGCAGTACTGAGGGTCTTACGTCATGCTTGTATATGTTTAGGTTAGTACTCTGCCACTGACATATACATCCAGGCCCAAATAGTTTTTCATTATAATGGGTTTTTTGTTGTTCTTGTTGTTGTTTTCAGGACTTGTGGGTTGAGCCCAGGTCCTCACATATACTTTGTACCCTCAGCCCATTTTTTTATTTTTATCTTGACATAGGGTCTTGCTAAATTACACAGGCTGCCTCTGGCCTCAAACCTGTGATCCTCCTGCCTCCACCTCCCAAATCACTGGGATTACAGGCATGTGCCACTGCATTCAGCCTTCTTTGTAATCTTAAAACTGTGTCACTCTCTTGTTCCAGTATATTGCTGGGAATTCTCACACACTATTAAATAGTAGAGAACATAGTAGAGTCAGTGTTATTTTCAAAAACTTTTTTGGAAAAAATTGTTAATTGATATGTAATATTCATCCATATTTATGGGGTACGCTGCAACACTGTCTCACCCTTCTGTGTACTGGGATTACACTCATACTTACCTGTGACCTTTCAGTACATATGTGCACTGTGTAATGATTGCAATAGGCAACTGGCATCTGCTACTTTAGATATTTGTTGTTTCTTTTGAGGACATTGTGAATTGTCTCCACTCACCATTTTGAAATATTAATTATTGTCAACCACAGTTGTCCTCCAATGCTATACAGCTTTCTAAGTTATTCCCCCTATCCAGCTGTGTTCCCGTACCAATTAACTGTCCTCTTTCCTGACCTCGTCCCTCACATCCTCTTCAGGCCCTGGTAACCACTGTTCCATCCCTTACTTCATTGGGATTTCTCTGTTTTTACTTCAGTTCTGTAATTTGTTTCCCTGTGTGTTTGACTTGGTTTAATAAAAGTTTAAGAGACTTGATATAAAATCTTTGTCTAGTAAGTCTAATGGGCTGGGATTTAGCTCAGTGGGTAGAGCACTGCGCTGCAGTCTCTGAGGTCCCGAGTTCAATTCCCAGCACTGCAAAAATGGGAGAAGGACCTGGCAATCCACTCCCAAGGCAATCCCGAAACAGCCAGCCATTGAAAACCCTATGGGGGTCGCTGTGAGTCGGATACGGACTCGCTGGCACCTAACAACAACAAGTAAGTCTAATATGTGAGGTTTCTCAGAGAGAATTTATGTATCTCAAGTAAATGTTTTCTATTCATGATTCATATTTTCCCATTTGTCTACATTCTTTGTATTTTTGTTTTTATACTTTTTAAAAAGTTGATATTTTGATATGATAGTGCTTGAATCTATCAAGGCATCACAAATATTCAAGATTGTCATGAGCTAAAACATTACCAAAAATCACAGGATGCTAACTAATGCACTAAGAACCATTCAGGAATTTATACATCGGCTATTGTGTGCCCAAATGCCTGCTGTATAATATGAAACAATCAAAAATAGATGAGATGATGCTAGCTCTTCAAAACGAGACTAAATCCAGTGTTAAGAGCATGAAGGTAGGAAGTCAGAGAATGCTGGGTTCCAAAGCCGAGTTCAGCACTTGGGCAAGTCAGTATCCACTCTGCAGTTCTTCTTTCTCAGCTGTAAAGTGAAGAGTCCTTTGCCCAATTATGGTGACATAACTGAGATGCAGCACAATTTTTTTTATGAGCTTGAAATTATTTTTAAATGTTTTCCTGTTCTAAGGATAGAAGCCAGGACCTTTTTCACGCTAAGCAAGCACTCTACTACTGAGACACATGCCAGCGAGGAAACACACAAAATTAATGTACTTTAGCATACAATGGGTACTTAATACCATAAATTTTAACTACTACAATAGAATACAGAGATTTGGGGAAAAAGGTTAACAAAATTATTGGATAATATACAAACTCTGAGCTATGCATATTTGCATATGGGCACAACAGGAGTTCAAAGAATGAACTAGGTGGGCTGGGGCAGTCAAGGAGTCTTAGAGGAATGGCCAAGAGAAAGCTAAATCTTGAAGAACAGTCAAGTTAAGCAGGGAGACGATGGTGGGGCCAGAGGCCAGCACTCCTAACAAAGGAGAGTGACTTTAAGAATGATGCATAGATAGGAGCAAAAGCAGAATCCTTATACGAGGAGAAAGCACAGGACAGGGCTGTATCGATAGGCAAGTGGGAGCCGATCATCTGATTTATCACGATAGGCTAGAGATATATCTTCTTATTAGTCTGTGAGTCAGTGATGATTTTCCCAAATGCATCAAGATTAGAGACTAAAGTTTAGAATTTCTCTAACAAAAGGATTTGTTTTTATAAAACAGAGACAGAAAACCCAGGTGCCATGGAGTATACCTTTAATTCCAGGTACTTGGGAAGCTGAAGTAGGAGGATCACAAGTTCAATGCCACAGGCAGGCTGTGTAACTTAGAACCTGTCTCAAAATCAAAAGCAGAAAATGGGGCCAGGATGCAGCTCAGTGGTCAGGCAGCTCCCTAGTGTGCACAAGGCCCAGGGTACAACCCCTCAGGAAGGAAGAATATAAAAGAGACACACAACACACATAGGCAGGAAGATATCTGGGGGTGTAAGAGTCGTGGTGGCTAGGAGAGGTCTAAGTGACTTTCCTTGTGGTGTTACTATCCATTGACTCTGGATTTTATAGTAGTTTTGAGGTGTGAAACGTGAGTCTTCCTATTTTGCTCATTCCCCATACTGTTTGAGATTCTGAGGCCATTGAAAATCTATGAGAACTTCAGTGCTATCCATTTTTGGTGCTTTTCCACTTTTGTAAGGTAGCCCCCTAGGATTGTGATAAGTATTAAATTTAATATGTGGAAAGTTTGGAGGCTATTGCCCTCTCAGTGATATTCAGCATACCTCTTTGAACCTGGGATGAATTTCCTTTTATTTAAATCATCAGCTTCTTTCGACAGAGTTTGTAATTTTCAGAGCATAACTCTTATACTCAGTTTTCAGATGTTTCTCATTTTATTCACATTTTTTTCAGAACTTGGGGTTGATTGCAGGGCCTCATGGATGCTAGGCAAGTGCTCCACCACTCAGCCTCACCCCTAGTCCCTTTTTTATTTATTATTTTGAGACCAGTTCTTACTAAGTTGTTCCTGCTGCCTCCTGTAGTGAACCTGCAGTCCTCCTCAGCCTCCTAAATGGCGTGATCATAGGCATGTGTCACGGAACCTGTGCATATTTGTACTTTGGGTGATAATTTAAATGCCTTAATTGCATCTCTGGTATTTTATTTTAAGTGTATAGAACTGCAGTTTGTGTAATCTCAGCAACTCAGGAGGTGGAGACAGGAGGATTACAAGTTCAAGACCAGAGGCAGTCTGCATAATTTAGTGAGACCCTGTCTCAAAAAAAAAAAAAAAAAAAAAAAAATCCTACAGTTTTTATGCATCTTTTTTTCCTTTGACCTTGGGGTACCCATTATCTTGGTTGATTCTAACTTTTGAAAACAGTGCATAATAGCACTATAAATATTCCTGTTCTTTTTGTGTATGTGTGGTCTTACATAATCATACATAGTCAAGTTGTTTGGTTAAACCACCTGTAGGATTTGGTTTGTGATCCAAGAGGTACCATTCTATCAAGTGGGATGAGATCAAGAAGTCACTCTGTAGAATCAAATGGATGTGAATCCTATGATGATTTTTTCTTATGTTGGGTCTCCCTCTATAGGCCAGGCTGTCCTCCAATTTGTGGTCCTCTTGCCTCAGCCTCCTGAGTTCTGGAGTTACAGGAGTTTGTTTCTGTTCTCAGGGGTGTTCTTTGATTTCTGGCTGATCTTGGTCTCTTAAACAAAATCACCAGCTATCTGTTGTTCATTTATTGACATGAATAATAATTTCTCCAGGTCTTCCATTATTTGAGACCTTTGGTTTGTTACTGCTCTTACTTTTGCTACATCAGCTGTTTCAGTGGCCTCTTCATGTTTCAGTATTGTCAAATTTCCAACTTAGCTATATCATGCTGAATGGCTAATACAGACACACATATACACACACATACTCAGCAATAAGTTCTTGTTTCAATTCAATTGTACTTACTGTTTTCTTCTTTTCTTTACTCTCAACACTACAGAATTTCTTGAGTGCCGTGGTGACATATGGTATTTGTGTGTGTGTGTGTGTGTGTGTGTGTGTGTGTGTGTGTGTGTGTAAAAATTAAACATAAACATAGCACCAGAACCCATTGTCAGTGTTTAAAGTGGATACACAGACTGACTCTTTCCCCTTTTTTTCATCTGGATGTGTCAGAGATAAGCACAGAGTCACATTCAGGTGTTTCAGCCTGGTGCTCCAGTGCAGAGCAAGTAGTCAAGCACTGAACAAGAGTCTCTTGAAAATCCTGGTCAGGAAGGCAGTGGTTGAGGAGAGCAGAGTGAATGCTGAGGTCCTGTGATGCTGTGGTTTTGAAAGTCCTTAATTTATGATAATCAAAGCATCACACTTATTAAGGAGAATCCCAATTGTTGGACACTTGTGACTTATCGTTGCTTTGAAAAGGTAGTTTTTCTTGACTACTAAATAGTGTGTTTTGGAGATGCATGGGATTCTATAAAAGTATAATTTGGGGAAGAGATGATGACACTGAGTTCCTTCTTTGTTTTGATAATACTCGCTCATGTAGTTTAGCTACATTGAGGTCATTCTAGGAACACATCATTTTTCCATCCCATTCTGCCTTATATTACTCAATGGCATTTTAAAAATTGTTTTGTGATGATCACTTAATATTGGTTGTGTTTCATGTTTACTATTTGATTAAATTTGGACTGGAGTGAACAGATTGTAGAGTTCCAAATGTCTCTCTTGGTGCCATCTCGTAGAATCAGCTCCACTTTCCCATTTGACAAGTTGTTACAAGATGCATCCAATAGTGTCACCAAGTGAAATCCTTAGAGATTTAGTGCCCAGAGTGTTTGGGGGATGGCAGTCCTCTAGTGTGAGTATGGACCAAATTAATCTACTTTCAGAAGGAAGGCAGTTCATAAAGCTGTGTAGAAAATACTGTTTGCAGAAATCATTTGGGCAGAGTGAGCCACTCAGGTCATTTGTTTTGGTAGAATCTCTCCCAGAATCTTTAGTTGCCTGATACCAGGAAACATCATAGTTTATGAGGAAGAATTTCTAGGAACAAATATTCTCAGGACTGCTCGTGTTAACTCTCTTCTGCATATTAGGTTGTGGGACTTAGTTAAGATAGATACCAGGGATCTATTCTAAAGAGATATTAACGATTGACTGAGCAGGACATGATACTCCTTGGGCCCACTACTGCAAATGCTCCTGCTAGCATTAGAACTGCTGTATGGAGAGAGAGTGGACCATGAGTAAGAATTCCTTTGATCAGACTGTGAACTGAATGTGCAGGCAGCCCAGAATCATATGACCATCTCAGGAATTGAGGGTTGATTCCTGTGTTTTGAGTGTACTTATTCACCTGTACACATGTGTGGCATGTTTTAGGACATGGTATCCTTTGAGGATGTGGCTGTGACCTTCACCCAAGAGGAGTGGGTTTTACTGGATCCTTCTCAAAAGAATCTCTACAGAGATGTAATGCTGGAAACCTGCAGGAACTTCACTTCTGTTGGTAAGAATGACATCAATCCTTCACTTAGAGAACAAGCATTTCTTGGCTATCCATACTATTTGGTGATTTGGAATGTGGTAAGGGAAAATTTGATGATTAGGTCAGGTATGGTTACAATGTATATTGAAGCTAAAAACTAATAATATTTGTATAATCTCTAATAAGGCATAATTTTTTTGCTCTATATATTAGGAAACAAACTGGAAGGTCATAAAACTGAAGATCAATACACAAATCCTCGGAAAAATCTAAGGTAATTTGCATACACAAGAAGAAGCAACATTATATGCAAGAATCTAAGCGTGTCATCAAATTTTAAAAATAATGACACAAAACAAAGAATCACAATTTTCAGTTTATTGTTTCAAACATTTTAACAATAATATATACTCAAGTCCAAGAAAGGTGATCAGTGTTTGCCAGATCATTCACTTGGAAACTCTTCAAAGAAAGTGCTCATGAGGCTTGGTGCAATGTTGCACACCTATAATCCCAGCAACTTGGGAGACAGAGGAAACAGGATTGCAAGTTTGTGGACAGAGACAACCTGTTAAAATTAATGAGACCCTGACTCAGAATATAAAATATGAAAAGGGCTGGAGTTACAGGTCTGTGGTAGAGTACATGCAAAGTATGCATAAGTTCCAGGCTTAAACCCTCTACTACTGCAATTAAAAAGGGGGGGGGAGCGCGTATGTAAATATATGTGTTTTGATAATAGCCTTGTGGAAGTCAGTTGGGTAATAATCCATTTACTTTCTTTTGTGGTCCTACTTGGGAGTTGAACCCAGGGACTTCCACAAACTTATAAGGCACTCTATCTCTGGGCTGCAATCCCAGCCCATTTTTTTACTTTCTATTTTTAATCAGGGTATAAGTTACACAGACTGCCTTATAATCCTCCTGCCTCTGCCTCCCAAGTCACTGGGATAACAGACATGTGTCACTACACCCGTTGATCCTTTTTGTTTTTTTGGTGGTACTTGAGGGTTGAACCCAGGGCCTCACACATGCCTTGTGTGCACTGTACTACTGAGCTGCACCCCGTCTTTCTTTTATTTTTTATCTTGAGGCAGTGTCTCACTAAGTTATGTAGACTTCCATTGGGCTGGTACCAGAAATCCCCATCTCAGCTTCCCCCAAGTTGCTGGGACTACAGGTGTGAGCCACTGCACCCCACCTATTGATCCTTTTACTGTCAAATCATTGAAATACTACACAAATAATACTCTTCTGTTGAGTTTGGGAATCATGTTAAGTCCCAGTATAGTAATGATTAGATCGTAATTATTAAATCCATTATACTATTATGCCTGAAGTAGTCAATGTGGAGAACCTTCCCCCAGATACCAAATGTAAATATGAACGAGGAAATTTGTATAGGAGTAAAACTTTGTGGAAAAATTTTCATGTGTCTTTCCTCCGCTCATAGGTACATCATATTACACCTTGGATACCAAACACATGAGCACGAAGAATATGGAGAAAGGTTTTATGAGTATAAAGAATGGGGAGAACCCATCATTTCTGCCCCGGATGTTCAAAGAAACAAGGTCACCCACATTGGAAATGCAGCTTGTGAATGTAAGGTTTTCTTGAAAGACTTTGATTCTCCCAGTTCATTTCACATACATCAACAAATGCATGGTGAAAAACCCTGTGAACGCAATCAAAGTGCGAAGGCCTCTGTTTTTCTTAGTTCTTTTCAAATACATAATCATGCTAACATTGTAGGAAAATCTCATGGATATAAACAATGTGATAAAATTCTCAGTTTTTCCACGCCCCTTCAAAGACATGAACAAATTCATATTGCAGAAAAGCCCTATGTTTGTAAACAGTGTAGTAGAGCCTTCAGAGGTCTCAATTCTCTTCGCAATCATGAAAGGTGTCATACTGGAGAAAAACCCTATGAATGTAAACACTGTGGTAACACCTTCAGATATTCCAGAAACCTTCGAAAACATGAAAGACATCATACTGGAGACAAGCCATATGAATGTGAACAGTGTGATAAACCCTTCAGAGACCGCAGTTCTCTTCGAGTGCATGAAAGGTCTCATACTGGAGAAAAACCGTATGAATGTGAACAGTGTGGTAAAGCCTTCAGATACCACAGTTCTGTTCGAGTACATGAAAGATCTCATACAGGAGAAAAACCTTATGAATGTGAACAGTGTGGTAAAGCCTTCAGCTATCGCCGTTCTCTTCGAGTACATGAAAGATGTCATACTGGGGAAAAGCCCTATGAATGTAAACAGTGTGGTAAAGCCTTCAGTACTTCTAGCTCCTTTCGAGTTCATGAAAGGTCTCACACTAGAGAAAAGCACTATGAATGTGATAAGTGTGGTAAAACTCTCACATCTTTCTCTTCCCTTCGACAACATGAAAGAATACATACTGGAGAAAAAACCCATGAATGCAAACCATGTAGTATAGTCTTCAAAAGTTTGAGCTCCCTTCTGTATCATGAAAGGTCTCACACTGGAGAAAAACCCTATGAATGTAAACAGTGTGGTAAAACTCTCACATCTTTTTCTTCCCTTCAACGACATGAAAGAATACACAGTGGAGAAAAACCTTATGCATGCAAAGCATGTGGTAAAGCCTTCAGGCATTCTACATCCCTTCGAGATCATGAAAGAATTCATACTGGAGAAAAACCATATGAATGTGAACAATGTCATAAAGCCTTCAGAGATTGTGGGTCTCTTCGAGTACATGAAAGATCTCATACAGGAGAGAAACCCTATGAGTGTAAACAATGTGGCAAAGCCTTCAGAACTTCGAGCTATCGTCGAGCTCACGAAAGGTTTCATGCTGGTAAACAACCGTATGGATGTCAGCAGTGTGGAAAAACTCTCAGAACTTTCTCTTCCCTTCGAGAACATGAAAGAATACATACTGGAGAAAAACCCTATGAATGCAAACCATGTGGTAAAGCTTTTAGACATTACACATCCTTCCAAAAACATGAAAGACTTCATACTGGAGAAAAACCATATGAATGTAAACAGTGTCAAAAAGCATTCATAGATCGCTGTTCTCTTCAAGTACATGAAAGATATCACACAGGAGAGAAACCCTTTGAGTGTAAACAGTGTGATAAAGCCTTCCGCAGTCGCCCTTGTCTTCGACTACATGAAAGATCACATACAGAAGAAAAACCCTATAAGTGTAATCAGTGTGGTAAAGCCTTCAGAACTTCTAACTATCGTAGAATTCATGAAAGGTCTCACACCGGAGAAAAACCCTATGAATGTAAACAATGTGGTAAAACTCTGACAACTGCCTTTTCCCTTCGACAACATGAAAGAATACATACTGGAGAAAAACCCTATGAGTGCAAACGATGTGGTATAGCCTTCAGACATTCCATATCTTTTCGGGAGCATGAAAGACTTCATAATGGAGCAACACCATGTGAATGTAAGCAGTGTGGTAAAACCTTCAGAGATCGCCGTTCTCTTCGAGTACATGAAAGATCACATATGGGAATAAAGCCCTATGAATGTAAACAGTGTGGTAAAACCTTTAGGGAACGCCACTGTCTTCGAGTGCATGAAAGATGTCATAGTGGAGAAAAACCTTATGAATGTAAACAATGTGGTAAAGCCTTCAGTACTTCAAGCTATCTGCGAGTTCATGAGAGGGCTCACACTGGAGAAAAACCCTATAAATGTAAACAGTGTGATAAAGCCTTCAGAGTTTGCCGTTCTCTTCGAGTACATGAAAGATCTCATAAGGTAGAAAAACCCAATGAATGTACAAAAACCTAGTAAATAAAACATAATAGCAGACAGTTCTCATTTAACGCATGGGAAAACTCATGCCAGAGATGTGTTATAGCATGATTACAGACAAGTGCTAAAGCTTCTTTCAAATGCATGTAAGAACTCTTTGAGGTCCCAGGAATGTTTATTTAAAGGCATGAAGAGACTCACTCTGGAGAAAACCCTTGTGGAGGAAAGCATTGTGGGAAACTTTCATTTCTCCCACATCCATTCAAAGACACCATAATGCACACTGGAGGTAGACCTTGTACATCTGTGAAGAGACAATGGATCAAAACTCTAGTTTTGAAGATTAAGGAAAGGTTTTAAGTTTCATATTCACTTTAAGAGTTATGTGAGAACCCCACTGGAAGGAAGTCCTAGAAATTATATTGATATCCTGATGGCAATTGTTATATGTTGTTGTTGCCAGGTGCCACCAAGTCAAACCTGACTCATAGTGACCCTTTGTACAACAGAACAAGGTATTATGTGACACTATTCCAACAGCCAATCTCTTTATGTTATGTAAGGCTCAAAATTTTACATCATGAATGAAATGTTATAGAAGTTATGAATATATTGTGTTTTATCTGTCCACTCGTGTTTAAAGAAGATTCATACTGAATTCCATTTCTTTTACAAGGAAAAACATGAGAATTTGCAGGTATAGTCTTGTCCTTAAGAAAGGAGATATGTGCCATTTGTGGTGCTGTATGTCTGTATTCCTGTGATATGGAAGGCTGAAGCAGGAGGTTTGCAAGTTTGAGGCCAGAGGCAGCCTGCATAACTAAGCAGACTCTGTCTCAACATTAAAAGTAAAAGTTGGTCTGAGTGTGCTACTCATTGGTAGAGTGCTTGTGAAGAATGTGTAAGGCCCTGGGTTCAACCCCCTGTTGTCAGGTGCCTTCGAGTTGGTATCCAACTCATAGTGACCCTCTGTACTGCAAACAAAACACTATTGTTGGTGCTTCTCTACTATTCATAGGGTTTTCAATGGTTCGTTGCTTCTTGGGAGTGGGTTGCCAGGATCTTCTCCCAAGCCTACAGCACTTGGTGTTCCTAGGCAATCTCCCATCCAAGTGCTAACCAGGTCTGACCCTGCTTAGCTTCTGAGATCTGACAGGATCAGATGCACAGTGGTACGGCTGCAGGCTCAACTCCCCCTAGTACCACCAAGAAGAAAAAAAATGGGGGTTGCGTTATTTGTTGAGATACAAGTTAGGCAATTTCATCACTGTGTGAAGATCATAGAGAGTGCTTACATAAACCTGGAGGGTGCAGCTTCCTACACACCCAGACTATATGATACACCCTACTGCTTCTAGGCTCTAACCATGAGCCTTTTATTAGGCTCATCACTGGTAACACAGTGATGAGTATTTGCTCTTTTTTGTGACAGGGTTTTACTTTGTAGCTCAGGATAGCCTCAAACATGCTGTTTGTACCAGACTGGCCTCAAAAGTTGAGATCCTCCTGCCTCAGCCCTCTTGAGTACTGGGATTACATGTCAGCACTACCACACAGGTTATTGCAATAGCATTCCGAATCATTTGTGTATCTAGTAGTCTTAGAAGCCTTCCTGCATGTGTCTTTAGGGGGTACATTACATGGAACACAGACTCGTGAGAACTGAGTTTCACAGAAAAAAAAAAAATCCTGATTCTTCTATGCGGCTATCCACAATGTCTATTTCAGTCCAACTTACAGAACATCCCATAGCATCTTCCACCATACAGTCTCCATGTGCACTCAGGTCTGGAGAAAACAACATCCACTGAGGTCTCAGGTTGGTGACTTCAGGCTTGGTTGCTGCTCTCCAAGAACATTTCAGTGTTTTGCCAAGTAGGATGAGGAGAGGCAAGATAGAGGGAAAGGGCAGAAAGGGACAGAAGCATGCCTGTGTGCACACACAGTCATGCCATCAGGAACAAGCATCAAAGGAAGAGGAAAATGTCCCAGGAGGGACTGTGGGTATAGGTCAGTGATAGAGCAAATGCTCAGCATGTTCAAGGCACTGGTGTCAATCCACAGCAGCAGGCACAACGTCCTGGGAGACTTTGCTTGCCATTTCTTGAAGCCCTGTGTCTGATCACCACTTGCAGGGTAGTGCCAATTTTTTCCTGGGCTCAGCTCAAGAGTTAGGCAATGATTCAGAGCCTGTCTCTTCTACCTGATGTAGCTTCTTGTGCAGATAGTTCCTTTTTGTTGGACATGGGCTAGATGCAATGACCGCCATCTTGGCCATCCTGATACAGAACACAAGGAATGACCTCTAGAGACCTTGACCATAGCAATGGATCTGGCTGAAACTCTACAGCCTGGCCCTGCTGTTTTGACAGCAATACAGTTATCAACATTCTGTCTTGGGTGATGGCGTTCCCTCTGGCTTTGAGCCAACACCTCCCCGTGAGGAAATTTCTTTTACCATCACTGGTGGTGGCTCCAGCAGGAGTCCTGGTCAGAGTGGGTGGGCTGGTGTCAGGGTAGCTTTTTGTTACCAGGCCAAAGGAGGAAGAAGAGGATTAAAAATGACTCCTGCATTCAATCATGAAGGATAGTAAAGGCTGAGACAAGTGTCACCCCCAGCAAGTGAAAGGGACATTGTTTATTGTTTATAGATTGTGCTCCCTTACTGAGGTCATAGCTGTCTGGATTCTTAATGATTTGAAATATCTGCCACTGAGCTCCTTCCTTTGAGGGCACTTTCTGTTAGGTGCCATCCAGTCAGACTGATACCAAGCCTGTGTATAACTGTATAAAACACTACCCATCACTGTGCCATACTCATGGTCTTTTTTTATGTTTGAGCCCATTGCAGCCTCTGTCTTCTCATTTTGAGTCGTACCACAGCAGCAAAAATAGATCCCAGGGCCTTTACTCCTTTCCAGTCATTAAGGTAGAGTATGTTTTGAGGTGGCAACTCTCTGAGGACCCAGATTTGATCTTCAGCACTGCAAAAACAGCAGAAGGATGTGGCAGTCCACTCCCAAAACAATTCAGAAACAATCAGCCATGAAAACCTCTGAGTGTCACTCAGTTGAGCCAGAGTTGATTAAACCGAACAACAACAACAGATATGGTTCCAGATGTAAAATGTTTCTTTCCTCCCGTGAAGGCTCAAACTTCAGTATAAAACTCACAGTTGACTTTAGTTCTGTGCTATAGTAGCAGGAGCAGTGGTTCTCTGTTGCCCAACTTCACTTCTTTGAGGGTGTACTCTCTCTTAATAAACTTTGTCTACATTTTCTACTATAACTTTTCTGTTGGTTATAAATTCTTTTATATGCTAACACAAAAGGACCAAGGTTTTGCTGCTACTGGCCTCCCAGACCCACTGTTCCCACTAACTTTGGGGGATACCAAGAGTACCAGTTCTAGATGGGCTGGATCCCTCTTGGTACCAGCAGCTCTGGGTGGCTAAGTTGGGGAACGACAGGAGGGATGGATGGGACTGAGCTGGTCTGGGTTAAGATGTTGCATGAAGGCCAAAGGGATGCAGACAGACCAGAATTTGGGTCACATCATACTTGGTGAACCATAAGCTGCTTGGTGTTTCTTACAAGTGTAGGCAACTCAGAGAGCCTTTTCATACAGCTCTGGGCATTTTCCCTCCCAGCAGTGTTGTTGCTTACAGGAACAAGTCTCTCCCTCCCAAAACTGGGTCATTTATAGGAGCAAGTATGGCTTCCAAGCAACCTAAGGACGGGGGCACCACTGTTAAGTCCTCCTCCGTCAGACAGTCCTTTATCTCTTGTCTACACTCCCATCATATGTAACCAGGTCAGGAGGGGGTAGTGATTTGCACCACAAATAGATTTTTGTGGGATTCTTACAAGGGTCCCATCTTCATCCTTCCCCACTTCATCCAGGAATTAATGTTGATAGCCCCATTATCAATATGATTGTCCTAGCTGTTGTGTACGGTTCTGCTTATTGCATTGCAATGACCCATGGAACCAGGGTCCTCCAGGGATATTCTAGGTTTTCTGTGTCAAGATGTCCAAGATGATGATCATCAAGTTTAGCCTATGTCCAGTCCGAAGGCAAAAGCGCTACTACACAAAGGTCAAAAGGTCAGTGACATCCAGGAGGTCCTAGGCCTAGTTCTGCAGTGGTCAGTGATGTAGACCCCTGCAGAGGGGTCTTGGAGCACTAGCCCATGGTTGCAGAAGGTAGTCTGTGCTAACCAAAATGCTCCCTTCTCTGCTCTCTGGAGCCAGCAGTGATGGCTGGACAGAAAGCCTGAAGATCCCAGGTGCTGTTAGTGCTTGACTGGCCATCACAGCCAGCTACCTTTTTGTATGGAAAGTTATTAGTGTAGATTTATTATACAAAATAATGGGTTTCCTGTTTAGTATTAGTATGTATATTCATATGCAAAATGATGGGTTTCATTATGACATTTTCATCCATGCATATTGAACTGGGCTCATTCACTCACTCCATCACCCTCTTTGTCGCCAATACCACTTCCACTGGTCTCTTTCTGATCTCACAATATTCTCCCTTCTACTTTATTGACATATATTTGAAATATTTTTTTTTGCAATATTTGTGGTAGCACCTATCACCTCATGCATGCTAGTGAACGGCTGTACTTCAATGCTGCACCCCTAGTCCCTGCTTTTATATTTTGAGATAGGATCTTGCCTAGTCTGGCTTCAAATTCACAATTCTCTTGCTGTAGCATCCTAATTCCCTATGATTATGGGCCTTCACCACTGCATGTGGAGTACACCCCACCTCACCCCCAGATTCCACATGAGAGAAAACATGTGATACTTGTTTATCTTAGTCTGGCTTATTTCACTTAACATGATGATTTACAGTTCCATCCATTTTCCTGTAAATGACACAATTTTATTCTTTTTTATTTCTGTGCTGCGTGGTTGGACCCATGAGTTCCACTGAGTTCCAGTCCCAGCACCTTGTTTTATTTTGAGACAGTGTGACTAAGTTGGTCAGGGTGCCTCTCCCTCTCCAATCCCTCAGATTTCCAGCATGTAGCACTGTGCCTGGCCTCATTCTTCTTTTTGACTGAATAAAAGTCTATTCCACATTTTTTTTTTTTTTTTGAGGTGGGAAGAGCTGCTATGTTGCACAAGGTGTTGAGGTCACTGTAGACCAGGTGGTCTCAAACTCATGTTGATCCTCCCGACTGAACCTCCTGAGTGCTGGGCTTACAGATGTTGGAAATAGGCTCAATGTTGAAAATAAATACAGCATAATTAAAGATTTTAAGGTTTGCCTCATCAAGGTCTATTCTTTCCACAGAAAGAGTGCCAGTTGCTGGTCTAATTAGCAAAAAGCACACAGATGGAAGACCAGTCTGGTCTTTTATTTCCTAACTCAATCCCTATGACTGCGTCTTACCCAACTGGTGAGGGTTTTGACCTCAGGATCATGGCTAAACCCAGTTAGCTTATAGTGGGAAAAAGAAAAGGGGGAGAGTCTTGCATTTTCTAGATGACAAGGAGTTCAGAAAGAACAAAGAAACTTTACAAGTCTGAACATATCCGGCCTCATGAAGGGAGGTAAGGAGACGAGGGAGAACAGAGAGCCTCTAGGATACAAAATATGAAATACAAGGAGGGTGTAAATAAGATAATACTCTGTATAAAAATCATTTGTAAGGAAAGATTACTTATATTTTCAAAATTTCCCCCTTTTCACTTAGTTTTTATTCTTCAAAATCTTGTAAAAGGAAATGGCTTTGTTGTTCCTGAGTATATAAAGGTAGATTTTCCCAATAAGGAGATAGAGATTGGTTAGTTAAGGCTGTCTCATTTAGTTTTGAATTAATCCCCTAATTATATAATAATCTGCTAATATTAAAACTTTGAATATCATGGTCAAAGGAGAACTGAGGGTATAAGTCCCTTCCATCTTCCAAACCATTGTTCCATTAGCTTAGAAAGTGGATCATCTATGCCAGAATTTTCAGCTAATTCATTTGCTAGGGAAGTTAAGCGCTGTAAAGCTTTAGTAATTATACTATCAGGGGCAATTTTATTGGGAATACAGGTGCAGCACTGAGTGCCCAGCATTACATATAATTCCATCTTTTTCTGCTAACATTACATCTAAGACTAATCTATTTTTCTGTATCATTTCAGTAGTTGCTGTTAATTGTTCAGATATACCCTAAACGATATCTTGAGTATAATACATGAATCTTTGTTAGTTATAATATAGATAAGTAACCCAATCTACCAAAAAGGGGCTGATTCAAGTCCTGCTGTGATGTGATTTCTTGTTTTCAATTCACTGGGTACTCCATGTGGAACTCCAATGCTGTCGCCCTAGATATGAGGATCCAATGAGCCTTTCTTGTTAGTTGCTGTCAAGTCAGTATCCGACTCCTAGTGCCCCTATGTACAACAGATGAAACACTATTGTCCTCCTTCTCTGCTATTCATAGGGTTTGCAATGGCTGATTGTTTTTTAGGAATGGGTTGTCAGGTCCTTCTCCCAAGCCTGCAACACCTGGTGTTCCCAGGTGGTCTCCCATCCAAGTACTAACCAGGCCCGACCCTGCTTAGCTTCTGAGATCTGATGGGATCAGATGCTACAGGGGTACTGCTGGAGGCAACAAGCCTTTGGGAATTTCCAATTCTCTTTTGGTTTGATGACTTTGTTTTAGGAGGCAAAGTTGATGAAATGCCAGGGTGAAATGGACAGCCAATTGCACTAAAGCACAAGTGCCACTCCAGTTTTCTGGAAGAGGGTCTAATAGTTATTTGTCACAATACCACCAAATATCAGGTCTCAGGATGGTCAGGCAGACTGATTTTGGAGATTTTCCTAGGCATCCTGTCAAAGTTCCCATCAACATCAAATCCTTGACATCTGAGGCTAGTGGCCAATGTTCCTCGAGGGCTGACCCGCAGGGCATTTATTTTGGGGAAAGATTAGTGGCAGTGTTCTGTAGGAGTCATCGTCCCAAGCGTTGGGATCCTGAAAGAGCTGGCAGGTAGTTGATGCCCTTGATGTCTGAGGTCCAACCAAGAAGGAAAGGTAGGATCTGGGCTTCTGGCCTCCCTTCCCCACAAGCATAATGTTGTTGTTAGGATCTGTCGAGTCATGTTCGACTCATAGCAACCCTCAAAGGGTTTTCAGTGGCTGATTGTTTCGGGGAATTTCCTCAGGAGTGGATTGCCATATCCTTCTCCTATTTTTGCTGTGCTGGGAATCGAACTTAGGACCTCCGAGACTGCAGAGCGGCGCTCTACCAACTGAGCTAAGTCCCTGCCCATTAAATAAATTAAAAAACAAACCAAAAAAAGTGTAACCCAGGCAGGCCTCGAACTCGAGATCCTCGTGCCTCATCCTCTTAAGTAAATTGATTACACCACCACTGTCAACAAGTGTTACCTAACCGCAATTATTTCTTAAAGAAGTGATGCGGAATGCTTTCCCTGTCACTCAGCCGTGAGGAGGCGGGCCCTATGGGAATAGCCAATCAGCCTCAGTCGGGCTTGAGCCCAGAGCCCAATCCCGAGGGCTGGCGGGAGGGGGCGTGGCCTCCCGCCGTATGCTTTCTTTCTTTCAGGAGCCGCCATACTGGAGTCCTCGCTCAGGGCTTCAAAGGCGCTGGGTGCTCCATGTCTGCGGTGGTCTCCGCTGACGCCGGCGCCGTGCGCAGGACGCGGGAGACCCCGTGCCGGGCAATGGTGAGTGCAGGGCCGGGCGTCGGGACCCGGGAAGGACGCGCTGGCCGGGCCCCGCTGGAAGCGGCCGTGGGGCCCCGGGCCTCGGCGTCCCCCAGTCTGTCACCGCCGCCCCTCGGTGCGGTCGCCCGTGGTCGGGCCGGGTGGGAAGCGGACCTGGGCGTCCCGTGCTGTCCCTGCGCGGCGCCGGGGTCCCGGGAGGAGCCGCCTGTGCGCCGCAGAGCGCGGGGAGGACGGAGAGGCGCGAGCCGTGGCCGCCCGGGGTTTCCTTCCGGGAAGCCCAGGTCGGCCGCGGCCCCTCGCGGACAGCGTTATTTTTCCGTCTTCAGCCGGGGCCTCGCTGTGGCCCCCCCAGGCTGGGCTCCCGCTCGCGACCCTCCCGCCTCGGCCGCCCTTCTTTGCTCCGTTGTCAAAGATCACTGGTCATTATTTCTGTGGATTTATTTGTGGGTTTTTGTTGTTATGTTCTGCTGGTTTGTTTTTTTCCTAATAGTACACTTTTGATTATTTTAATTCTACAGTAAGTCTTAAAGTCAGGTAGTACTATTTGTTTTTTAGTATTGTCCATTTTGCATTTTGTGGCCTTTGGATATAACTTTGTTTTGTTTAGACTGGATGTCAATATGCTGACATGGTTGGTCTGGAACTCGTGATCTTCCTGCCTCTCTCCATACTGGTGGGCTTACAGGCATGCACCGCCACATCAAGCTTCCATATCATTGCTGGAGCTTGAGCGGGAGTGGCTGGGTGCCAGACTCCTGGGCTTGGTGCCCAGGAATAAGTTTGACACAAAGGCAAGCAAAAGTGCAGTTTTATTTAAAGGGCTAGAGAAGAAAAGTCTCCATTGCACGGAGGGGGTCCCAAAATTAGTAGCCAAAGTGAGGCAGTTGTCTAGGTGTTTTACAGTGGATTTTCTCTGTCCTGTACTACCTGGGGTGGCTGTAGGAGACTGGTCCTCATTTAGGGGGTACCTGTGTGTTGGCCCAATAAAATTGAAAAAGGAGTTACTCCTTTGTTTCTGTCTAAAGACAAGTCTATCAGTGATTGTGAGGCTTGTCATCTATGTCCTTTTCTGAAATGGAACCCTTTTCATGTGAATGGATGTAGCTGAAATTCAGGTGGTGTAACCATTTCCTTGTTGTTGCTTTCCTTCAGTGTCCTCTGATTCCCAGGCCCTGCCTTTTTGATTTAACCCTTTCAATATAAACTTTAGAATCAAGTTTGTATTATTGATAAGTTGTTATGGTTTTTATTTTATTTGTTTATTTATTTCTGGTGCTGTAGGATTGAACCAAGAGCCTCACTCATACTTTGCAAGTGCCATACCACCAAACTGCACCCACCAGGCCTTAAAAAAAATATTTTTACTATATTGAGGCAAGTTCTTGCTAAAGAAATACCTCTGGCTTCGGATTTGTAATCCTGCCTCAGCCTCCTGAGTCACTGGAGGTACAGACATCTGCACCATGCCTTGCTGTTCCTGTGTTTATTGAGATTGTGGTGAATCAATAGTTTAAATGGAGAAGAATTGACATCTTAATATTGAGACTTCTATTCATAAACATTTAAGAGAAGGATCCGGCAGCCCACTCCCCTCCCCCCAAAAAACCAACCAGCCATTGAAAACCCTGTGTATACCAGACAAGCACTAACAATAGTGTTTTGTCTGTTGTACCTAGGGTCGCTATGAGTTGGACACTGAGTCGATGGCACCAAGCAACAACAATTTATGACCATGGACTTTCTCTGCATTTCTTTCTTTTTTTTTTCCCCGTTCAAAATTTGTAGTTTTTGTCATATGGATTGTTGTTAAGTTTATATTTTTTTCACTTAACCCTTGGTGCTGTATAAGCTTCACATCAAATTGTTCATTGGTGATATACAGGAAAATAATGGACTTTTCACATTAATTTCATATTGTACATCTCATTCCTTGAGGTTTTTCTTGGTTCATGGGATTTTCTACAAAGACAATTGTGACATCTGTTGTCAAAGAGAATTTTGTTTTTCTGTTCTCAGTCTCTATGGCTCCCCTGTCCACATTTCTTATAATATAGTTTTTCTGCAATTTTTGGTCTAATCACATATTTGATATTTAGCTTATTGATATGGTAGATTACATTACTTCATTTTTGAGCTTTTTCATTCTGCATGCCAAGGATTGAACATAGGCCCTTGCACAGGCTAATGTGCTCTACCACTGATCTACTCCCCCAGACTTAATTTCCATGTTTAAATTGGTCTTACATACCTGTAATGGTTCCCCCTTGGTTGTGGTATTTAATTAAAAAGAAAAACACATTCTAAGGTAGGATTTGCTAACATTTGTTGAGAATTTCTGCATATGGCAGACTGTAGTTTTCCTTTTTTGTGATGTCTCTGTTGTATTTTGGTCATAGGGTAATGTCCTCAGAAAATGAATTAAGAAGTGTTTACTCTGGTTTTATTTTGTGGAAGACATTGTAGAGAATTGATAGAGAATTGATGTCAAATCCTTTCTGGGATTTGTGTGTGTGTGTGTGTGTGTGTGTGTGTGTGTGTGTGTGTGTAGAGGGGTTGAACCCAGGGCCTCTCAGGTACTTTGCAAGTGCTCTGTCACTGGGCTGGACTCACAGCCCACATTTTTTTCTTTTTCATGTTGAGACAGGGTCTCAGTAAGTTACACAGGCTGCCACTGATCTTAAACCTGTGATCCATCTGTCTCTACCACCTTTAATCACTGGGATTATAGGCACAAGACACCACACTTTGCCCTTTTTGGGATTTATTTATTTATTTATTTTTTGGAGCAGTGTCTCACAGCGTATCCTAGACTGGCCTGGAACTGGCATGGAGTCCACAGTGACCTTGATCTCCTATTGATCCTTCTGCTTCACCCACCTGAGTGCTACCACGCCTGGCTGGTGTCAATTCTAAACTGGAAGAATTTACTGGTGAGATCATCTGGATCTTGTCCATCATTTTTCAGACTTATTAGTTATTGCTTCAACTTCTTGACCTATTCATATTAGTATCTCTTCTTGTGTGATGGCTTAGTGTAAAAATTTTCTTCATTTATCTAAATTACCAAATGTGTGGTCATGGAGTTGTTCATGATACCCCTTTATGGTCCTTTTCATGTCCAGGACAGTGATGGTTCCTCTTTCATTCTAATCAGGAATTGTTGAGTCTTCTCACTTTATTCTTAGTCTTCCTGGGGATCTGTCAATTTTATGTATATTATTGAATAACCACCTTTGGGATTATTGGTTTTCTCTATTGAGTTCCTGTTTGTAATTTCATCCTGTAATTCTTATTTACTTATGCTTGATATAAAGATTTTCACACTATGCTTTCTGTAGGTACTTAATGTGGAAGGCTCAGTGATTAACTCCTCATCTTTCTTCATCTCTAGTATATGCATTCATTACCATAATTTTCCTCCAGGCACTGCTTGTGCTTCATTCTACCAATTTTCATAAGATGCTTTGTTTGAAATCTTTTTGAAATATTTAAATATCTCAGCCGACTTCTGTTTGACCCGTGTATTACTTAGACCTTTGTGATTTAATCTCCAATTCTTTCGAGGTTGTCCAGCTACATTTGTTACAGATTTCTAGTTTAATTTCAGTATGTGTTTAGAGCATACTTTTATGTTTGCTAGTCTGTTATATTTATTAAGGTGTATTTTATGATTCAAAATGTGGCCTATCTTGGTGAATATTTCCATTCTTGAGAAGAATGCATATTTTATTGTTGGTTGAGGTAGAAATATAAATTAAGTGTAGTTGAACAGTGACACTGATGAGTCACACTACACCACTACTGATTTTTATGTTTGATGTATGAGTTACTGATAAAGCTGTGTTGGTATCTCCCAGTGTAATTGTGGATGTTGTTATTTTTACAAAGTAGGTGTTTTGTTTTGTTTTGTTTTGTCATAGTTTTTAGGATCCTACCCTTGTGCATGCCAGGCGAGTACTCTGCCACTGAGCTATACTATACCTTCAACCCCAAATAGTTTTTATTTATAAACTTAAGACTCTCTCCCTATTTTTTCATAGTATCTGGCCAGGAATTTCTAATACATTAATAAGTGGTACAGCCTGTAGCTGTAGCCCTGTGGCATCTGATCCCATCAGATCTCGGAAGAAAGCAGGGTCGGGCCTGGTTAGTACTTAGATGGGAGACCACCAGGGAACACCAGATACTGTAGGCTTGGGAGAAGGACCTGGCAACCCCCTCCCAAAAATCAATCTGCCTTTGAAAACCCTATGAACAGCAGAGAAACACTGACAATAGTGTTTCACCTGTTGTACACAGAGTCGCTATGAGTCGGATACCAACTCGACGGCACCTAACAACAGCAACAATAAGTGGTACAGGGCATAGTAGAGTTAGTATTATTGTATTTTTTAGAAGTGTTTTTGAAAGAAGTTAAATGTTAACTGACAATAATTATACACATTTATATAGTACAGAATGAGTCTTTTTTGTTTTTGTTTGGTTAAGATTTGCTCTTGCTGTGTAGCCTAGACTGTTCTGAAACTCAAGTTCCTCTTGTCTCAGCCTTCTGTGCTCTGACAGTAGAGGCATGAACCGCATGCTCAGCTGTGACACGTCAATACATGTATGTCCTGTGTAAGGATTGGATTAGGGCAGTTGACATATCAATCCATTCGGACATCTTTGTGTGTGTTTGTTGAGGACATCTTGAATTGTCTTCACCCAGTATTTTGAAGTAATTACTTGTTGTCAACTACAGTTATCCTCCCATGCTTGTAAAAGATTGTAAATTATTCCTCCTCTACCACTGTGTTTCTCTACCTGTTAACTATCTCTTCTGGCATCCTCCCTCATACCCTGTTCAGGTTCTGGTAACCACTCCTTATTCTCTACTTTAATGGGATTTCTCTTATTTTTATTTTCATTTCCATAACTTTTTCCTGTGTATTTTGACCTATTTTAGGTACATATTTAGAAAGAACTTAAGACAGCTGATATAAATCATTTGTCTAGTAAGTCTAATGTGTGAAATAATTTCTTTGTCTTAAAAGCTTTTTTCGACTTAGCCACATTTTCGTGTCTTTCTGCATTCTTTATGATTTTTTTGTAGTTGTTTCAAAGTGAACATTTGAATATTTTAATGAAGTAACTTTGTGAATCAGTTTTTCCCTCCTTTCCAGTGTTTGTTGCAGACTGTATTTTCTCACTTGCTTAGTGACTTTTCCAAAGTATTTTTGCTGAGACTGTATTGCTCGTGGGTAGTCACAGAAGTCTCAGCTCCTTTAGCTTATGGTCACATAGTGTTTTGACTCAAATTTTTTTTTTAAATGCAGGGACTGAAAAAGAAAAACAAAGACGTGCTTCACCTGTTGCAGTTTTTCCGATAGCTCTGTGCTGGAGCATTCTTTTTAACACACAGCCAGGCTGTTTAAAATTCTCCTACAGTCTGCATTACCTGTTGAACTCAGCTTAGAGAAGAACTAGTGCTGAAAGAGAAGAGCTTCTGCTGTATTTATTTGTTATTTGTTTACTATTTTGCCATACCGTGGGGTTGATCCCAAGACCCTAGCATGGAGTACATGCTAGGCAAGTACTCCACCACTGAGCTGTACTTTCAGCCTCTTTTTTACTTTATTTATTTCTTTGCAGTACTGTGGGGCTGTACCCTGGGCCTTGCACATACTTTGCAAGTGCTTTGTCAGGAATCTGCACCTCTTGCCTGTTTTTTATTTCTTATATTAAGACAGGGTCTCAGTAAGTTACAAAGGCCGCCTCTGGCCTCCAACTTGCAATCCTCCTGCCTCTGCCTCCCAAGTTGCTAGGATTACAGGCAGGCACTCTGGTGCCAGGCGACTTCACCCATGTTTTCTTTGTGACTATGAAAATCTAGGTTTTACATTAAGGTCTGTAACATATGTTGAGTTAACATTTATGCATGGTATAAATTATCAGTCCCCAATCTTTGGGGCATAGATCATGACCTCTTAGGATCCAGGCCATACAGCAGGAGCTGAGCATGGAGGGAAACTATACCTGTACTTATAGCTGCTACCCATCAGTTGCATTACAACTGGAATCATCCCCCAAACACCCTCTATCTGTGGGAAAATTATCTTTCATGAAACCAGTTCCTGGTGCCAGAAAGGTTGAAGACCAATGGTATAGAAAATAAACTCATGTACCTTATTTTTGCATATGCGTATTCTGTTAACATTATTTGCTGAAAACACAGATTTTTTTTTCTTCTTTTCTGTCTCTTTTTTTATTCAGTACTGAGGATGCCACCCAGGAATTTGCATATGCTAGGCAACTGCTCTTCCACTGGTCAGAACCTCTAGTCCTGTTTTTTACCTTTAGGTTGCATAGGCTGCCTCTGGCCTTAAAGTGGTAATCCCACTGCCTCAGCCTCACAGGGATTAGAGACATCTGCCATAGTGCCTAGGTACTTTGATATTTTACAGAGAAAGTTACGGCAATTATAAATTCTTTCACTATGTCTGAACAAAGAATTTTTTTTTCCCTTATTGGTTAGCTGTTCTTTTTTGTGTATGAGAATCTCAGTTGATATATGTGTTCTTTCTGTTCTTCAAGCATATAGTTCCACTGTCTTTGGGTTTGTATTATTTCTTACAAGTATGTCATCATTATATCTTTGCTTCTCTGTAGTGATTATGCTTTCTTTTTCTCTTTACTGTAAAGAGTTCTTGTTTTTAAGCAAATCAAAAATGTGTCTTGGTGTAGATTCTCTGCTTGTGGTTTATTGAGCTTTTTGGATGTCTGGGTGTATACTTTTCTCTATTTGCAGAATTTGGGGAATTCCTTGTTCAAATATATTTTTCCATCCTCACCCTCTTTCAGAGAGTCCATTTATGAACAAATGCCACTTACAGCCTGGTGCCAGTCTTGGACCCGTGGCTGGGTGCAGCCTGAGGGGGCAGATGAGGTAGTGGGGCTGTGAGCCAGGGCTCCCTGACCAGGTGGCTCCCCTGATGGCTGTGGGCTCTAGAGCCCCTCTGGCTGCGCTCTTGCGTCAGGAAACCCAGAGTAAGGGGGGTGAAGTCATTCGTGGACACCACTGAGCAGCCCTAGCAGCCCTGTGTCTCTCCGCTTCTCTTCTTTAACTTTTGCCAAACTTCCAAAGTTTTTTAGATGCATTAGTTATCTAATTCTACAAATTATCTTACCATGTGGGCTGGGATTTGGCTCAGTTGGTAGAGTGCTGTGCTGCAGTCTCTGAGGTCCCGAGTTCAATTCCCAGCACTGCAAAAATCGGAGAAGGATCTGACAATCCACTCCCAAGGCAATCCCGAAACAGTCAGCCATTGGAAACCCTATGAAGGTCGCTATGAGTCGCATACCGACTCTACGGCACCTAACAACAACAACAAGTTGTCCTCCTACAACTCACTAATGTTATGCTCATTTTCTCCCTTATTTTTCTCTGAGTATTTGATATACAATAATTTCCATGCTTCATTCATAATGTTTGCTCAACTTTTTATCCATTGTGCCTGACTTGTATTTTATTTCATCCTTTTTTTTTTTTTTTTGTGGTACTAGGTGTTGAACCCAGGGCCTCATGCTTGCATGCTCTGCAAGTGCTGGCCCACTGAGCTGCACCCCCAGCCCTTTTTTTTTTTTTTTTGACAGGGTCTCACCAAATTACATAGACTGCCTCTGGTCTCAAACTTGCTATCCTCCTGCCTCTGCCTCCCAAGCCGCAGGGATTACAGGCGTGCGCCACTGCGCCCGGCTCCCCATTGTGTTTTTTTATAAGACATAGTTGTTTTGATCAGTATTTCTTTTGTTTTCTCTTTTTTGGTTGTAACTTTAAAGCATTTTGTGGTAAAATTAGAATATATATTTACCATTTTAACATTTTAAGTAGCAGTAAGTAAATTCATAATGCCCTGAAATCATTATTACTATATAGTACCCAACTTTTCATCATTTCAAGCAGATGGTCTCTACCTATTGATTGTCTTTGTCTTTTCAATGATAAAACTGAATTTTATTAAATTATTTGTCCAGATCAGTAGAACTGATCATGTGGGTTTTCTCCCTTCTATTAATGTGATATAGTACAGTGAATGCTAAATCATCCTTGCATTCTGGGAACAAACATAATTGTTTCAATATGCTCTCCTTCCATTGCCACTATTTTGTCAAAGATTTGTACATCAGTTTTCTTTTTCTTTTTTTTTTTTTTCTTGTGGTACTGGGAGTTGAACCTAGGGCCTTGCGTTTGCATGCTTTGCAGGTAGATGCTGGACCACCGAGCTGCCGCCCCCAGCCCATTTTTTTACTTGTTTGAGACAGGGTCTCACTAAATTACGCAGACTTCCTCTGGTCTTGAACTTGCAATCCTTGTGCCTCTGCCTCCCAAGCCATTGGGGTTATAGGCGTGTACCACCACGCTCAGTCCTGCAGTTTTTCTTTTTTAATACTTGTTTTGAAAAGTTAATATTTTAATATTATAGTGCTTGATCTAGCAATACATCACAAATATTCAACTTTGTCATGAACTGAAATATTACCGGAGACACAAAATGCTAAAAAGGACCATTCAAGAACTTGTGTATCACCTATTGTCTGCCCCACTGTGTGCTAACCAGTGTGAAACTATGGGAAAATAGATGTTACAGTCTAGCCCGTGAGAAGAGGACTAAATCAAGAGCGTGACGATTGGAATTAAGACAATTCTGGTTTCCACATCAGAGTTGATCACTTGGGCAATCATTAAGCACTCTGAAGTTCTATCTTCTCAACTGTAAAGTGAAGTAGCAGTCCTTTGCAGGATTGTGGTGACACCTTGAGGTGATGCACAAGTTTTTTGTGTGAGCTTGAAACTTTTATTTTTTAATTTTTCCTGTTCTAAGGATGGAAGTCAGGGCCTTTTTTATGCTAGGCAAGCACTCTACCACTGAGGCGCATGCCAGTGAGGTGATACACAAAATCTATGCACTTAACATATAATGGGTCCTTATTATGGTAAATTGTAACGCTACAATAGCATACAGAGATTTGAAAAAATTAGCATAACATTATTGGATAATATGCAGACTCTGAGCTATGCATAATAGAATACTGGTACAACAGAAGTCCAGAGGAAGAATGTACCAGGTGAGCTGGAGCAGTCAGGGAAGGCTTTATAAGAAAGGTCAGGAGAGAGCTGAATCTTGGACAGTCAAGCGTGGAGACGATGGCGGGATCAGAATCCATCAAAGGATAGTGACTGTGAGGATGATGTGTACAGTGGAGCAGAATAGGGCAGGGCTGTATCGATAGGCAAGTGGGAGCCGATCATCTGATTTATAAAGTGGGATCCGATCATCTGATTTATCATGATAGGCTAGAGACACATCTCCTTGGTTGGTCTGTGAGTCAGTGATGATTTTCCCAGATCCATCAAGATTAAAGTTTAGAATTTCGCTAATAAAAGGATTTGTTTTTTAAAAAAGACACAGAAAGGGCCACATGCCATTTGCATACCTGTAATCCCATGTATTTAGGCTGAAGTAGGAGGATCCTAATTTGAGGCCAGGGGTAGGCTGTGTGACTTAGTGTGATCCTGTCTGAAATTCAACAATAGAAAAGAAGTTAGGATGCAGCTCAGTGGGAGAGCACTTGCCTAGTGTGTGCAAGGCCCAGGGTACAACCTCCTAGGAAAGAAGAAAATAAAAGACACCCATACACACACACACACACACACACACACACACACACACACACACACACACGAAGGAGTTTGAAGGTGTTGGATGTTGGTGGCTAGAAGGGATCCAAGTGACTTTCCTTGGGCTGTTACTACACTGTCTGATGGCTCTTGCTTTCACAGGAGGTTTTCATTATGAAGCATTGGTCCTACATTGCTCTTTCCCAAGATTGTTTTGGGATTCTGAGCCCTTTAGAAATGTATGAAAAGTTCAGTGCCAGCTTTTCCATTTCTATGAAGATGGTCACCTGGGATTCTGATAGATATTAACTTAATATGTGGAACATTCAGGGGATATTGCCCTCTCAGTGATAATCTACTGCTCTCAACATGGGATGATTTTCCTTTTATGTAAATGTTGAGCTTTTTTCAACAGTTTGTCATTTTCAGAGTATAATTCTTGTCCTCATTTGTCAAATGTTTCTTTCTTATTTATTGGCAATTTTTTCAGAGCATTGTGTTGATCCCAAGTCCTCATGCTTGCCAAGCAAATTGTTCCTCACCAAGCCACACCCCTAATCCCTTTTATTATTTTTTGAGACGAGGTTTCACTAAGTTGTACCTGCTGCCTCCAGTGCTGAATCTGTGATCTTCCTTAGCCTCCTCAATAGCTTGTCTACAAGCATGTGTCACAGCCTATGTATTTGTTTTTTGGTTTATAATTTAAATGAAATTTTGGTTGCATTCTAGGAATTTTATTGCAAGTGTATAAAACTACTGTTTATTTTTTACATATTAATACTTTGAGCTTGGTGAACACATCTTCATCTTGGTTGCTTGTTACTTTTGAAAAGTACACATAATGGCACTATAAATGGTTCTGTTCCTTTTGTGTATATGTGGTCCCACATAGTCAACTTGTTTGGGTAAAACCACCTGTGGATTTGGTTTGGGATCCAGGGGGTACCATTCTATCATGTGGGATGAGATTAAGAATTCACTTTGTAGAAAGCAAGTGGATGTGAGTCTTGTGATGATTTTTCCTTATACTGGGTCTCTCTATGTAGGCCAGATTGGCCTCCAACTTGTGGTCCTCCTGACTCAGCCTCTTGAGTTCTGGAATTACAAGAGTTTGTTTCTATTCTCAAGGGGTTTTGTTCTGATGTCTGGCTGATCATGGTCTCTGGAAAAAAAAAAAAATCTCCATCTACCTGTTGTTCATTTATTCTCATGAATAACAACTTCTCTATGTTTCCCATTATTTGAGGTCTTTGTTTTGTTACTGATTTTACTTCTTTTGCTACATCAGTTCCTTTTAGTGGCATCTTTTTGTTTCATTATTGTGAATATTGCCAACTTATCGATACCATGCTGAATCGCTAATACAGACACTCATATACCACCTGCATACTCAACAGTAAGTGCTTGTTTCAATTCGATTTTCTTACAGGTTTTGGCTTTCTTTCACTCTCAACACTAGCAAATGTCTTGGGTGCAGTGATGACCATATGAGGTGTGTGTGTGTGTGTGTGTAAGAAAATTAGAACATGAACACAGCACAAGGACGCGTTGTTAGTACTTCAAGTAGATACACAGGGTGTATCTTTTTTCCCCTTTTTTCCCCTGGATGTCACAGGTAAGCACAGTGTCTTGTACAGGTGCTTTAGAGTCGTGGTTGAGTGCAGAGTAAGTGGTCAGGCACTGAGCTAGAGTCTACTGAAAATCCTGCTCAGGAAGGCAATGGTTGTGGATAGAGCAGCTCAAGTGCTGAGGTCGTGTGGTGCTGTGGTTTTGAAAGTCTATGAGGTTAGTCGCAGCATCACACTATTGTTAAGACGACTTGCACACTTGTTGGACATTTGATACTCACAATAGGTGTGAAAAAGTAGTTTTTCTTGACTACTAAATAGTATGTTTTGGAGATTCATAGGTTTTTATTAAAAAAGTATAATTTGAAAGAGATGAAGACATGGAGTTCTTTTTTGTTTTGAGAAGTAGTCTCTCATGGAGTTGAGATTACATGTGTATAAGAAAAAGCTTGTTTTCTGAGGATCACTAATTGTTGATTGTATATTCTGCTTTTACTACTTGATAAAATTTGGCCTTGAGTAAACAGATTATAGACTTCCAGATGTCTTTCTTGATGTCATCACATAGAATCAGCTCCAGTCTCCCATTTGACAAGTAGTGACATGATGCATGCAGTAGTGTTGGCAATCGAAGCCTTTTACAGACCTACTGCCCAGAGTGTTTTGGGGGTGGCAATCCTCTAGGCACCAGTGTATGGGCCAAATTAATCTACTTTTAGAAGGAAAGCAGTACAGAAAGCTCTATAGAAAATACTGTTTGCATTAATACCTAGGCAGAGTGAGCCACTTGTATCATTTGTGTTGGTAGAATCTCTCGCAGAATCTTCAGTTTCCTGATACCAGGAAAGGTCATAGTTTGTGAGGAGGAATTTCCAAGGACACAACTTCTCAGGACTGCTCATGTTAACTTTCTTCTGCATATTAGGTTGTGGGATTTAGTTAAGACAGTTACCAGGAATCCATTCTATAATGTGAGATTAATATTACCCAGCAGTGGATGTGACTTCCAGGGCCCACTCTCGTGAATGATCCTGCTAGCTTTAGAACTGCTGTGTGGAGAGAGTGTAGACCACAAGTAAGAATTTCCTTGTCCAGATGGTGGACTGAATGTGCAGACACCATAGAACCATGTGACCATCTTAGGAATTGAGTGTAGGTTCCAGTGTATAAAGTCTACTCATTCACCAATACATGTGTTTGTCACATTTTAGGACATGGTATCCTTTGAGGATGTGGTTGTGACCTTCACCCAGGAGGAGTGGGTTTTACTGGATCCTTCTCAGAAGAATCTCTACAGAGATGTGATGCTGGAAATCTGCAGGAACCTCACTTCTATAGGTAAGAATGACGTCCTTCCTTCACTTAGTTAGCAAACAAATATTTTTTGGCTATCCATACTGTTCCATGATTTGGAATTTGGAAAGGATAGAATTTAGTGATGAAATCAGACGTGGTTACAATGTACATTGAACCTAAAAATTAATAATCTTTGTATGACTTCTAATAAGGCACAGTAATTTTTTTTGGTCTACATATTAGGAAACAAAGTGGAAGATCATAAAATTGAAGATCAATACAAGACTCCTTGGAGAAATCTAAGGTAATTTTCATACACAGGAGGAAACAATGTCATGTGCAGGAGTGTAAGCATGTCATTACATTTTAAAAATAATGAAATAAAACAAAGCCAATTTTCAGTTTATTATTTCAAACATTTCACTAACAATACATAATGGAAGAAAGGTGTTAAGTGTTTGCAAAATTGTTAACTTGGAAACAGTTGGAAGAAAGAGGCTGTGTGTGATGACCCCCGATCTGTAATCCCAGTGACTCGGGATGGGGAGGCAGGAAGATCACAAGTTTGAGGCTAAAGGCAGCCTGTTAAACTTAGCAAGACCCTGACTCAGAATAAAAATTGAGAAAGGGGCTGGGTTTGAAGGTCAATGTTAGAGTGCATGCAATATATGCGCATGTGCCAGAGTTCAGCCACCTACTACTGCAATTAAAAAAGAAAAAGAAAGGAAGAAAGTGCTTATATCAATGTAACTATTTTGACAGTAGCTTTGTGGGATTTGTGTTGAGAAATAATCAGTGCTTTTACTTTCTTTTTTCTTTTCTTTTTTCTTTGTTGGTCATACTTGGGATTTGAGCCCAGGGCCTCACTCATGCATTGTGAACACTGTGCCACTGAGGTGCACCACCTGTCTTTATTTTTTATTGTGAGACATGATCTCACTAAGTTATGTAGGCTTTCTTTGGCCTGGAACCTGCAGTCCCCCTGTCTCTGCCTCCCAAGATACGAGCCACTGCGACTAGCTTGTTCATCCTTTTAGTTTCAAGTTATTGAGATTATACAATTGAACACTTTTGTCAGGTTTGGGAGTCATGTAAGCCCAAGTCCTAGTAATGAATAGATTGTCATTAGTAAAGCAGTTATTACTAGTAGTATTACAATGGTAGTCAATGTGGAGAACCTTCCCCTAGATACCTAGTCTGAATATGAGCAAGGAAATTTGTACAGGAATAAAACCATCTGGGAAAAGTGTTCATGTGTCTTTAACCCTTTCATAGGCACATCCTGTTACACCCTGGATACCAAGCACATGAGCACGAGGAACATGGAGAAAAGAATTGTATATATAAAGAATGTGGTACTCCCATCATTTCTGCCACAGGTGTTCAAAGAAACAAGGTCACCCACACAAATCCGCCATATGAATGTAAGGTATGCTTGAGAGACTTCGATTCTCCCAGTTCACTTCGAATGCATCAACAAATGCATGGTGAAGAAAAGCCCAATGAATGCAATCAAAGTGCGAAGGCCTCTGTTTGTCTTAATTCTTTTCAAATGCCTGGGCGTGTACACATTTTAGGAAAATCTCACAAATGTAAACAGTGTGGTAAAACTCTCAGTTCTTCCAGTTCCCTCCAAAGACATGAAAGAATTCATTCTGGAGAAAAACCCCATGTGTGTAAAAAGTGTAGCAGAGCCTTCAGATATCTCAACTCCCTTCGATTTCATGAAAGAATTCACACTGGAGAAAAACCTTATGTGTGTAAACAGTGTGATAAAGCCTTTAGAGATCGCAGTTGTCTTCGAGTTCATGAAAGATCTCATACAGGAGAAAAACCCTATGCATGTGAACAGTGTGGCAAAGCCTTCAGACATCGTCTTTCTCTTCGAGTACATGAAAGATGTCATAGTGGAGAAAAACCCTATGAATGTAAACAGTGTGGTAAAGCCTTCAGATCTTTGCGCTCCATTCGATGTCATGAAAGATGTCACACTGGAGAAAAACCCTATGAATGCAAACAGTGTGGTAAAGGTTTCAGTGATTTCCTTTCTTTTCGAGTACATGAAAGAGGTCATAGTGGAGAAAACCCCTATGAATGTAAACTGTGTGGTAAAGCCTTCAAACGTCTGAAAGCCTTTCATGCTCATGCAAGAATTCATACTGGAGAAAAACCATATGTGTGTAAACAGTGTGTTGAAGCCTTCAGAAGTTTGAGCTCCCTTCGGGTTCATGAAAGGTCTCACACTGGAGAAAAACCCTATGAATGTAAACAATGCGGTAAAACACTCACATCTGCCTTTTCCCTTCGAGAACATGAAAGAATACATACTGGAGAAAAACCCTACGAATGCAAATCATGTGGTAAAGCCTTCAGACATTACACATCCCTTCGAGAACATGAACGACTTCATACTGGAGAAAAACCATATGAATGTACACAGTGTGACAAAACCTTCAGAGATCACCGTTCTCTTCGACTACATGAAAGGTGTCACACAGGAGAAAAACCGTATGTATGTAAACACTGTGGTAAAGCCTTCAGAACTTCGACCTATGGGCGAGTTCATGAAAGGTCTCACACTGGAGAAAAACCCTATGAATGTATACAATGTGGTAAAACTCTCACGTCTTTCTTCTCCCTTCGAGAACATGAAAGAATACATACTGGAGAAAAACCCTATGAATGCAAACCCTGTGGTAAAGCATTCAGACATTACACATCTCTTCGAGAACATGAAAGACGTCATACTGGGGAAAAACCCTATGAATGTAAACAGTGTGATAAAGCCTTCAGAGATCGCAGTTCTCTTCGAGTACATGAAAGATCTCACACAGGAGAAAAGCCCTATATGTGTAAACAGTGCGGTAAAGCCTTCAGTGGTCGGCGTGGTCTTCGACTGCATGAAAGATCTCATACAGGAGAGAAACATTATGTATGTAAACACTGTGGTAAACCCTTCAAAAGGTTGTACTCTCTTCGCGTTCATGAAAGGACTCACACTGGAGAAAAAGTCTATGAATGTAAACAGTGTGGTAAAACTCTCACAACTGCCTTTTCCCTTCAACAACATGAAAAAATACATACTGGAGAAAAATCCTAAAAATTTACAGCATGTATTAAAGCTTTCAGATATGCCAGATACTTTTGAGCACATGAAAGTCTTCATACTGGAGAAGAACCATGTGAGTGTAACCAGTGTGATAAAGCCTTCAGATTTTGCCTTTCCCTTGGTGTACAAGAAAGATCTCTTATATGGAAGAAAAACCCCATAATTGTAAACAATGTGGTAAATAAAACCTTTAGTGGTCTGCGGTTCCCTTCTAACTCATGGAAAAACTCATGCCAGAGACATGCATTATAACATGATTACAAACACATACTAAAGCTTCATTTCAATGCATGTACAAATTCATGGGAGTGCCATGAATGTTTATTAGAAGATATGGTAACACTCGTTCTGGCAAAAAACCTTGTGGACAAAAGGAATGTGGGAAACCTTCATTTCTCCCACATCCATTCTAAGATATGATATTGTACACTGGAGGTAGAGCTTATAAATCTAAAAATAGTCAAAGGATCAAAACTGTAGTTTTGAAAACTAAGGAAAGTTTTTGAGTTTCACATTCACTTTAAGAGAATGTGAAAACTCCCTTTGAAAGGAAATCCTAGAAATATAATTATATTGATATCGTCATGGCGATTGTTGTCTGTTGTTGCTAGGTGTAACCAAGATGAATCTGATTCATGGTGGCCCTCTATACAACAGAAGGAAGCACTACCTAATACTGTGCCAAAACCACATACTTTTTATGTTATGTAATGGTCATAATTTCACAAAATGAATGAAATGTTACACAAGTTGTGAATATATTATTTTTATCTGTTACTCATATTTAAAGAAGGTTCCTATACTATGAATTCCAATTTTTTTTTCAAGAAAACACTGATGGGAGAATTCTGCAAGTATAGTCTTGTCCCTTAAGAAAGGAGATACGTGCCATTTCTGGTGGGGTGGTGTGCCTGTACACCCAGCAACGTGGAAGGCCGAAGCAGGAGGTTTGCAAGTTCGATGCCAGAGGCAGCCTGCATAACTTAGCAAGGCCTGTCTCAAAATAAAAAGTAAAAATTAGTCTGGGGTGTGCTACTCAGTGATGGAGTGCTTGTGAAGAATGTATCAGGCCCTGGCTTCAACCCCTCAGTACAGCCAAATAAAAGAGTAGGAGGTTCTGGGTTATGTGCTGAGATAAATGTTCTTATGTAATTTCATCCCTGTGTGGAGATCATAGCAACTGCTTACATGAAGCTAGGGGTGCAGCTTCCTACACACCCAGGCTGTATGATGGAGCCTGCAGCTTCCAGACTCTTAAGCATGTATTGCCTTTTATTGTACTGAGTACTGTAGGCAGTGGTAACACAGTGATGAGTATTAGCTCTCCCTGTTTTTTTGTGACAGATTCTTGCTCTACAGCTTAGGATGGCCTGAAACATGCTCTCGAGACCAGGGTGGCCTCAAAGTGAAGATCCTCCTGCCTCAGCCCTCTGAGTACTAGGATTACATGTGTGCACTACCACACTGATTATTGCAGTAACATCCTGAATCATTTGTGTATCTAGTCGTTTTAGAAGCCCTTCTTACGTGTGTACCTTCAGAGTGTATATTTCATGTAGCATGTATTTGTGAAAACTGGGTTTTACAGAAAAACCCATCTCGATTCTTCTACGCAGCTGTCATCTTTACAACATCTTTTTTGTCCAAATTAGAGATGAATGTCCTGTATCATCTTGACTTCACCATACAGTGTCCATGTCCACTCAAGTCTGGAGGAAACAATGTCCACTGAGGTCTCAGATTGGTGGCCCTGGGCTTGGTGTCTGGTCTTAAAGAACCTTTCAGTCCTTTGCCAAGTAGGATAAGGACAGGCAGGACCATCGGGAAGGGGCAGAGAGAGAAATACGTCTGTGCACACACACAGTGATTCCATCAGGGCCAGGCATCAATAGTAGAGGAAAATGTCCCAGGAGGGACTGTGGATATAGGTCAGTGATAGAGCACATCCTCAGCATGTTCAAGGCACTGGGGTCGATCCACAGCAACAGAGGCACAATATCCTGGGAGACCCTGGCTCCCATATCTTGAGGCCCTGAGGCTAACTGCCATTTCTAGATTATGGAAGGAAAACTCCATGGTTGTAAACCCTGCCAGCACAGCCTAACAATTATGTTGCAATTCAGCTTTAGTCTTTTCCACCCAGTGCAGCTTCTTTTGCTGATGGTTCTTTTTGGTTGAACATGGGCTGGATATGAGGATTGCCATCTTGGCTATCCTGACACAGAACTTGTGGAATGATCTTGAGGGCCCTTAACCCTAGCAATGAATCGGACTAAAACTCTACCTCCTGGCTGTGCCCATTGTGATGGTAATAGAGTTATCAGCATTTCCTCTTGGAGATGACATTCCCTTTGGCTTTGATGAAATTATTCTACTTTTTATCCTTGGTGGTTGTGGTTATATCAGGAGTCCTGGTCAGAGTGGGTGGGCTGGTGTTTGTTAGGTTAGCTTAGCTTAACCTTTACCAGAACAAAAGAGGAAGAGGATTAAAAATGGCTCCTGCATTCTGCCATGTTGTTGTTGTTAGGTGCCATGGAGTTGGTATCCAACTCATAGCGACCCTCATAGCGTTTTCAATGGCTGACTGTTTCGGAATAGCCTTGGGAGTGGATTGCCAGGTCCTTCTCCCATTTTTGCAGTGCTGGGAATTGAACTTGGGACCTCAGAGACTGCAGCACAGTGCTCTACCAACTGAGCTAAATCCCAGCCTGCATTCAGTCATAAGGGATGATAAAGACTTGAGACAAATTCTGTCTCCAGCAACTGAACAGGACATTGTTAATGGATTCTGCCTCTTTATGGAGATCATTGCTGTCTGGATTCTTAACATTTGGAAATGTCTGCCACTGAACTCATGCCTTTGAAGGCACTTTTTGTTAGATGCCATCAAGTCCTATCTGCCTCATAACAACCGTATCTATAACAGGACAAAATACTACCGGACATTGTTCCATACACATAGGGTTTTTGTTTGTTTGAGCACATTATTTCAGCCAAAGTGTTTTTTCCCTTTTGAGTTGTGCCACAGCAGCAAAAAGAAGTCTCAGGGGCTTTACTCCATTCCCATCAAGGTTGATGTTCCTTTGAGGAGGCAACTCTTCCCTAGTCTTTCGAATGCCTTCCATCTAGCGGGGCACATTTTCTCGCACTGTATTTGACTGTGCTTCTCTGCTATTCATAGAGTTTACAATGGCAGAATTTTTTGGGAGTGGCCTGACAAGTCTTATCTCCCTATTCTGTCTTGGTCTGGAAGCTCAGCTGAAACCTGTCCACCACGGGTGACCCTGCTTGTATCTGAGATACCTGTGGCGTAGTTTTCAGCATCCCAGTAACATGCAAGCCTCCACAGCATGATAAGCTGCCAGAAAACATGGGGCACTGGGGTGTCTGTTAACCCATTCTAGATATAGATCCAGGTATGAAGTTTTTCTTTCCTCCCCAAAAGCTCAAACTTCAGCAGTGGGGTTGCCTACAGGAGCCAGACTCTTCCTCCTGATGCTTGGGTCACTTCCAGGAGCAAGTGTGACTTCCAAGTAGCCTAAAGGCAGTCACACTGCTGTTAAGGGCTCCCCCACCAACCAATCCTTTCTCTCTTATGTTCCCTCCCATCATTTGTAGTCAGGTCAGGAGGAGCTACTGATTTGTACCTCATAGAAGGTGATTGTGGGATTCCCAAGAGGGTCCCATTATCTGCCTTCACCCTTCCCTCCAAGAATTTTTAATGTTGCTAGCCCCATTGTCAGTATCATTTTTCTTGCTAATCTGTACAATTCTGCGTATTTCATTGTAATGACTGTGGAGCCATGGTCCCCCAAAGATGTTTTCTGTATCAAGATGGCCAAGATGGTGGTCATCAGGTCCACCCCAGGTGCAGTCCAGAGGGACAAGCTGTACTATAGAAGGGTCTGAGGGCTAGTGACATCCAGGATGTGGGCCCAGTGTTGTCTTGCTCAGTGGGGTGGACCCCTGGAGAGGGGTCTTAGAGCACCACCCCATGGTTTCAGAAGGCAGAGTTTTTGCTAACCAAAATGTGCCCTTCTCTGCTCACTATTGGGTGGACAGGAGAAAGCCTGAGGATTCTGGGTGCTGTTGGTGCTTGAATGGCCATCACAGCCAGCTACTCCTTCTGCTTTCCAATATTCCCCCTTCTACTTTTGTGACATATATTTTAAATTATTTATTTACTTATTTATTTCCAGTATTTGGGATTGAACCCTTGGTTACTTCTATGCTAGGTAAGTGTCCTACATCCCTTGGTTACTTCTATGCTAGGTAAGTGTCCTACATCAGCACTGCACCCCTAATCCCTTTTTTATTTTTTATTTTGAGATAGAATCTTGCTTAGTTCTGGCCTCAGACTTAGTTGTCTTCCCTTAGCATCCTGAGTCACTAGCATTATAGGCCTTCGCCACAGCTCCTGTAGTGTACTACACACGCACCCTCGTACGTACTCACACAGCGTCTAGGTTCCATGAGAGAATGAAATGGGCCTGAAAAGCCCCTTCTTAAATGCCTCCTTTCCCTCAGTTGTTTAGTTGATGGTCTCTACTTTTATAAGTAACTCATAGATTTTTGTTTTCTGTAATTGCATGATTATGATATTGATTCTTGTGCCTTGTGAGCTCATAAAGACAGCTCCTCACCGATGAAGTGGTAATTTTTAATAACTCAGAAATTCATGTTTTGTATAAGCTCCTGTTTTCTGTAAATTAAAATCTGGAGAGTATTCTTTTGGATGATTTCACAATTCCATAACCATTAACTCTCTGTCCCCCTCCCCACGTGACTTGTAAAAGCTTCCGTTTTCTTGTACCTGCAGAACGGGTCTTTGGAGTGCACCCCACCTGTATAACCATGGCAACTAGACAACCAGATCACCAGATGCAGTTCTATCCTTTATATGTGCCATTTGCCCTGAAGGACCACCCTGAGTGGGCCTTCTCTTTCTGTTTTCATGCCCTTTGCTCCCCCTTATGAGACCCCCTTACATATCAGGTTACTAGTCAATGCTGGTCTGCTTCTGTAATCTGCTCGGCTAGATTTTCACACCCTTGCAGAGGGACTGTCCCTCTGCTGAACTCCTTAACGGACCCAGCCCACCATTGTTCCCTTGCAGCTCTCCAGAGATTTCTCATGCCAAGTCATTGCTAGCCATTAATAAATCCTCCTGAAGAATAATAATTGCCCTGGTGTCTTTCAGTTGTCATGAATCCCACTTCATTTTGGGGGGCTCATCTGGGATTAAGGATAATAGGTTTATTGTCTCTTTTGCCGGCAGGCTTGAGGACTCAGGCTGGGAGGGACTATAAAACTTCAGTCACTAGCAGTAAAAGTTTTTTCCCAGAGAGGGAATTGGAAATTCTCACAGCTGGTACCTCATTCCTGACAGCAGAACCTGAGAGGGCTACAGGACAACTAAAGGACAGTGTGCTACCAGAAGGTAAGCCTGGGACCACCCTCCCCAGGGAACTAGATTCCTAAGTGTATGTGGAGGATTAACTTCCTGAAATGGAACTGTGCTGGGATCCAAATATACCTGAGGGACAGCCAGTCTGCAGACCTATTGGACTGCACTCCTGGAAGGGTTAAAGGAAGAAAGGGAAAGGCTATAAACATGGAAAAAATTTCAGAAGTGCTTCAGGGGATCCAAGAGCATCCAAGCCAGTTTTATGAGAAATTGTGTGAAGCATTTCAGCTGTCCATGGTGGTTGATCCAGAGACAACTGAGAACCAGAGAATGGTAAATGCTGCCTTTGTGGGGCAAGCTCAGGGGGACATGAGGTGAAAAATGCAGAAGCGAGAAAGATTTACAGGGATGAATCTCTCTCAGCTTCTTGATATAGCTACAAAGGTTTAACAGAGATGCACAGGAAGAAAAGAAGGCTGACAGAAGATTTAAAGCAGATCTTTTGGCTGCAGCCGTTGTAAAAAGAGGAAATGATCCTAACAGGATGAGGAAGAGGAAATCTTAGACCAGGGAAGGGGATCTGACAAAGGCTAGAAAAGGACCAATGTGCCAAATGTTAAAAGAGAGGCCATTGGAAGAATGAGTGCCTGGAATAGAGGGGAGAGGACACCAGTGGTTATCAGGACAGGAAGGCTCCACCCAAAGCACCCCATAAACAAAGTCAGAAATAAACTTCATTGGGCTGGCAGGGGCTGAAGGCTATAGTGAATAGGGCTGACCAGGCTCCATCACTTTGGGTCCCCAAGACCCCATGGTCACGTTAAATGTAGAGGGCCAACTGAGACTTTACGGTGGACATGGGTACTGAACATTGTCATAACTCAGCCCACTGGGCCACTGTCTTAAGAAGTATATGGCAATTGTCGAAGCCACTTGGGGAACTCAGAATGCTGGCTTTTTTTGGTATTTGCCCAGTTATGTTCACCTGGCCACCCTCAATTGTTAGGTGACATGCATTGGTGTTTGACTCGTAGCAATCCTACATACAGCAGGCGAAACAGTATTGTCAGTGCTTCTCTGCTATTCATAGGGTTTTCAATGGCTGATTGTTTTTTGGGAGTGGGTTGCTGGGTCCTTCTCCCAAGCCCACAGCACCTGGTGTTCCCAGGCGGTCTCCCATCCAAATACTAACCAGGCCCAACCCTGGTTAGCTGATGAGATCTGATGCCACAGTGGTACAGCTGCAGGCACCTTCAATTATAGGCCAGACTGAAGATGACCTCCAGGAGGTAGGAGAGAGAATTCTGTGGAGACTACTGCAGGTTTTGAGAACAGCCATGCAGGAGGTTCATGGATGGGGACAGGAAATAGTGCCCATAAGTTTGACCGACAGGATTGGATGCCACAGTGGTATGGCTGCAGGCTGTGGTATGTGATCCCATCAGATCTCGGTACTTGGGTGGGAGACCACCGGGGAACACCAGGTGCTGTAGGCTTGGGAGAAGGACCCAGCAATCTACTCCCAAAAAACAATCAGCCATTGAAAACCCTATGAATAGCAGGGACCCTCTTTACCCAGGCTGAAATCCTCCACTCTCATGGGCACAATCAATATCCTCCTTAATGGAGGCCAAACCATAAGATCACCTACTACTTGGAGTTCTCTAAATCAAATAACAACTATATGGACTGGTCTCAAGATAGGACAAGGAGGGTTGCCTCTCTTTACATAGAATGAGCACCATCCAGTGGCCATTGCCAACAAAATGAATGTCACATCCTGAATCTATCCTGGAACCAGATCTGGCCAAATGGGCCTCTGGACAAAGCTTAACCACAGGGGCCGGTGAACCCATTGTTGTTAGGTGCCGTCGAGTCGTGTCTGACTCATAGCGACCCTCATAGGGTTTTCAATGGTTGAGTGCTTCAGGATTGCCTTGGGAGTGGATTGCCAGGCCCTTCTCCCATTTTTGTGGTGCTGGGAATTGAACTCGGGGCCTCAGAGACTGCAGCGCAGTGCTATACCCACTGAGCTAAATCCCAGTCTAGTGAACCCATTAGGCACTGCTTTAAAAGACCCAGGTCATGTCATGACATTATATGTCATCAAAAAGACTGGAGATCATCAAGTTCAGCAATTCTGGCTTTTTAAATCACTCTAAGACCACGGACAGCCAGACCCATTAGGCATTGTCCCAGAGTCCCTGAATTTGTTCTCACAATTGGCTGAAAGCATAACCCGAAACCTCCATGTCTCCTCTTGCTATGTATGTAGGGGCACTAAGATCAATGGCCATGGGTGGCACAAAATTAAAGACTGAGGATAGCCTCAATATGACTGTTCCTCCTACCAGACCTATTGATTCGAATCCAAATATATGGCACCTAGAGACCTCCATCATGGGCTGAAATTTAGCTCAGTTGGTAGAGTGCCCCTCTGTGCAGTCTCTGCGGTCCTGAGTTCAATTCCCAACACTGAAAAACTGGGAGAAGGATGTGACAATGCATTCTTGAGGCAATCCCCAAACAATCAGCCATTGAAAACCCTGTGAGGGTCCCTATGAGTCAGACATGACTTGACAGCACCTAATAACAACAACTAAAACCTCCATCCTAGGAAAGTATTGCTTTGCCCGATGGAGAAAAGAATTCACAGTGCCTCAAGAGACCTTACCTGTTTAGGCCAACGTTATTATAACTGTACTAAGGGAAAGACTGTTTGGTGGGGAAAAGAAAATAACCTTCTGCCACATCCAAACCCAATTTCTTGCTTTCAAGCTTTAAATCACTCATGGTATCATTTGGAGGCCCCAAATAAATGGAGGGTGCCCCTGGTCTTCATTGGATATGTGGGTTGTGAGCATACCAACAGCTGCCCGCCAGCTGCACAGAGGCTTACATACTGGGAATGATTAGGCTTTCTTTCTTCCTAATCCCATTACAGAGACTTTAGAGTATCTAGTATATGACCAGAAAGGAAAAAGGACTGGGAGAGATATTGGGGACATTAAAACAGGGGATCAAAAAGATGATAAGTGGCCCCCTAAGAGAATAATACTATGGTCCAGCCACATGAGCTAAGGACAGTATGTGGCGATACTGTACCCCAATCTATGTGCTAAACTGGATCATTATAGGCAGTTCTTGAGTTCATAACAAGTGACACCTCACAAGGTTTAAACCTCTTGGCACGTCAGAACACTCAGATGAGAAATGCCATTTACCAAAGCAGGCTAGCTTTGGACTCTCTCTTAGCTCAGGAAGGTGGAATTTGCAGCAAGTTCAATCTAACTAACTGTGATTTGGAAATAATGACATTGGACAGGTTGTCGAGGAAATCACCACCAGGGTGCGTAAGCCCACCCATGTTCCAGTGCAAAGGTGGAGGGGATGGACTCCAGACATGCTCCTTGGAGGCCAGTTCTTCACCTTCAAAGGATTGAAGACCGTAATAGGAATAACCATCGCCTTACTGGGAGCCTAACACTACCCTGTTTCTTGCCATTACTTATTAACAGTGTCTGAAAAGCTAGGGAGAGCCTGAGAGACAGACACACCACCTCCAGACTAATGGCCTTAGCCAAATACCAGGGCTTACATCAGGAGGAGCCACCTGCTTACACTGGGTCATACGATAATGACGATAATGATACTCCTACTTAAAATGAACATTTATAAAGAGTATCCCAGGAGGAGATGAAGAAGGCCACCAAAGCCCCTCCTTAAGTGTCCATTTCCCTCCATTTGCTTAAACTAATGGCCTTAAGTTTTTTGGGGCAATTTGTTGGCTTGTTTGTTTTGGGGTACTGGGGTTGAACCCAGGGCCTCACGCCTGCATGCTCTGCAAGTGCTGGACCACTGAGCTGCACCCTCAGCCCATTTTTTTACTTTTTGAGACAGGGTCTCACTAAGTTACGCAGACTGCCTCTGGTCTTGAACTCGCCATCCTCCTGCCTCCACTTCCCAAGCCTCTGGGATTACAGGCATGTGCCACCTTGCCCAGTTCCTTGGCCTCTAGTTTTATAAGTAACTCAATAGATTTTTGTTTTCTGTGATTGTCTGATTATGATACCGATTCTTGTGCCTTGTAAGCTCATAAAGATAGCTCTTCGCCAATGAAATGGTAATTGTTAATAACTCAGAAATGCATGTTTTGCATAAGCTCCTTTTTTCTGTAACTTAAAATCTCAGGAGTATTCTTTTGGATGATTTCACAACCCAGGAATCATTAAACTGTGGTCCCCCTCCCCAAGCCACATGTAAAAGCCTCCCTTTTGTTCTCCTGCCTGCCAGGCTTATCAGGGGAATGCTCTCTACCTGTGTCACCATGGCAGTTAGATCACCAGGTAACCAGCAAGGGTTATGCCTTGCTGAGCCCTGTGAGGGTTTCCATGAAGGCCCGTCCACCACAGGAGCTTTGTTTTCTTGCCCTATTTTCCCCTGTGAAACCTTATATATCAGGTTACTAATCCATGCTGTCCTGCTTCTTTAATCTGCTTGGCTTTGTGCTCATGCCCTCACAGAGGGACTGTCCCTCTGCCGGGCTTCTTAAAAAGACCCAGTCTTTACCTTGTTCTTTGCTCAGTTCTCCAGAGATTTCTTGGGCTGGATCATTAGTAGCAATTAGTAAATCCTCCCAAAGATTAATAATTGCCCTGGTGTCTCTTCTTTCTCGTGAATCCCTCTTTACCACCACATCCAGCTTCCATATCATTGTTGGAGCTGGAGTGGGAGTGGCTGGGTGCCAGACTCCTGGGCTTAGTGCCCAGGAATAACTTTGACACAAAGGCAAGAAAAAGTGCAGTTTATTTAAAGGGCTAGAGAAGAAAAGCCTCCACTGCATGGAAGGGGTCCCCAAAATGGATAGCCAATGTGGGGCAGTTGTCTAGGGGTTTTGTAGTGTTTTTTTCCTCTGTCCTGTACTACCTGGGCTGGCTATAGGCAATTGATCCTCATTTAGGAGGTCTCTGTGTGTTGGCCCAATAAAACTGGAGGAGGAGTCACCCCTTTGTTTCAACCTAAAGACTTGTCATCTGTGTTCTTTTATGAAGAATGGAACCCTTCTGGAGGAAGTGAACTTTGTGAACTTTTCCTGCCTTAGTCGAAACTCCAGTGATGTAACTGTTTCCTTGTTACAGCTTTACCTCAGCGTCCTGTTATTCCAGGCCCAGCCTTGCTGATTTAACCCTTTCAATATAACCTTTAGAATTGGGATTCTTTTATTGATAACAGAAGTTGTTATGGTCTTTATTTTATTTTGTCTATTTTTCATGGTATGTGGGGCCCTTATGCATACTTTGCAAGTGCTCTACCACTGAACTGCACCCTCACACCTTGAAATAATTTTTTTATATGTTTATGCGGGGTCTTGCCAAATTATGCAGGCTACCCCTGGCTTTGCACTTGTGATCCTCCTGCCTCTGCCTCCCGAGCCACTAAGATTACAGGTGTGTCCCACCATGCCCATCTGTTACAATCTTTACTGAGATGGTGGTGAATCAATACTTCAAATGGGAATTGACATTTAGTGTTGAGGTTTCTATTCATGATCATGGACTTTCTCTGCATTTCTTTTTTTTTTTTTCTTTCATTCAATATTTGTAGTTTTCGTTATATGCATGGTTGTTAAATACATGTAGATTTCTTTCTCTTTTAATCCTTGGTGCTTTGCAAGTGATGTTTTTAATTTTACATCCAATTGTTCATTGGAGATATACAGAAAAATGATGGGCATTTCACATTAATCTCATATTCTATATGTTTCCTATACCATCTTAGTTCCTGGAGATTTTTGTTGGTTCTTCAGATTTTCTACATAGACAGTTGTGACATCTGGGGTCAAACAAAATTTTGCCTTTTTGTTCTCTGTCTCAATGGTTCCCCCCTCCATATTTCTTGCAATATAGTTTTTCTGCAATTGTTGGTCCAATCATATATTTGATATTTACCTTACCTTGTTTACTTTATGATGGATTACATTGCTTCATTTTTGAGCTTTTTCTTTTTGCATGCTGGGGATTGAACATAGGCCCTTGTATGTAGTAATGTGCTCTACCACTGAACTACTCATCAAGACTGTGTTTTGATGTTTGAATGTCTTACATGCCTATGATGCTTCCCACTTGTTTGTGGTATATAATTTTAAAAATACACAAACACACATTTTAAGGTAGAATTTGCTAACATTTGTTGAAGACTTCTGCATCTGTCAAGACTGTAGTTTTCCTTTTTTGTAATGTCCCTGTCACATTTTGGTCATAGGGTAATATCCTCAGAGGATGAATTAGAAAGCATTTACGCTGCTTTTGTTTTGTGAAAGACATTGTAGAAAATTGATGTCAAATCTTTTCTGGGATTTTTTTGTGTTTTTTTTGTGGTACTTGGAGGTTGAACCCAGGTCCTTACACACACCTTGCAAGTGCCCAACCACTGGCTGCACCCACAGCCAATTTTTTTTTTTTTTTTTTTTTTTTTTTTAATGTTGAGACAGGGTCTCGCTGTTAGGCAGGCTGCCTCTGGTCTGGGACCTGTGATCATCCTGCTTCAGCCTCCCAAGTCACTGAGATTACATACATGAGCCTCTTTTCATGATGTGGCCCAGACTGGCCTGGACCTTCCATGTAGTCAAGGGTGGCCTTGAACTCATGTTGATCCTCCTGCCTCAGCCAGCTGAGTGCTATCAGGCTTGGCTGGTGTCCATTCTTTCTTAACTATTTGGAAGAATTTACTAGTGAGAGCATCTGAATCTTGTCCATCCTTCCAACCTGTTGACCTGTTCATACTGTGTATGTCTCCTTATGTGCCTTTTAGTTGATGGCTTATTATAAAGAATTTGTTCATTTATATAAGTTACCAAATGTGTGGTGGTGGAATTTTTCATGGTAGTCCTTCATGGTCCTTTTCATGTCCAGGATAGTGCTGGTCCCCCTTTCATTCTAATCAGGAATTGTTGAGTCTTCTCACTTGATTCTCAGTCCTGCTGTAGGTTTGTCAATTCTGTGTATATTATTGAATAAGCACCCTTGGGATTGTTGGTTTTCTCTATTGATTTCCTTTTTGCAATTTCATCCTGTAATTGTTATTTACTTGTGATTGATATAGAGATGATCACACTATGCTTTCAGCAGGTATCTGATATGGAAGGTTCAATGATTGACTTCTCATCTCTCTTCATTTCTAGTATATGCATTCATTACCTTAATTTTCCTCAGGCACTTCTTCTGCTCATTATACAAGTTTCCATGAGATGTACTTTGAAATCTTTTGAAATATTTAAATTTCTCTTGAGACTTCTGTTTGACCCGTGTGTTACTTAGACCTTTGTGGTTTAATCGCCAGTTCTTTGGAGGTTGCCCAACTACATTTGTTACAGATTTATAGTTTAATTTCAGTATGTGTTTAGGGCATACTTTTGTATGTTCTCCAGTCTATTTGTTAAAGGTGTATTTTGTGATTCAGAATGTGACATATCTTGACGAATATTCCAAGTGATCTTGAGAAGAATGTGTATTTTATTGTTGTTTGAAGTACAAATATAAATTAAATCTAGCTGAACAGTGACGCTGATGAGTTACACTGTACCATTACTGAATTTTATGCTTGAGCTATGAGTTAGTGACACAGCTGTGTTAGTACCTCTCAGTATAATTGTGGATGTCTTTATTTTTGTGTTTTTTTTTTACAGTTCTCAGGATCCTACCCTTGTATATGCTAGGCAGGCACTCTACCACTGAGCTATAATATACTTTTAGCCCCAAATAGTTTTTCTTTATAAACTTAAGAATCTTTCAGTTTCTTTTTCTAGTATATGGCCAGGAATTCTAAAACACTGTTAAGTAGTAGAGGGCAGAGTAGAGTTAGAATTATTGTATTTTTTAAAATTGTTTTTGAAAGAAGTTAAATGTTAAGTGACACTCGATAACTATACACATTTATGTAGTACAGAATGAGTCTTTGTGTTTTAGTTTGGTTAAGATTTCCTCTTGCTATGTATCCCAGTCTGTTCTGGAACTCATGATCCTCCTGTCTCAGACTTGCGTGTTTTGAGAGTAGAGGCGTGAACCCCCATGCCCAGCTGTGACACAATACATGTATGCCCTGTGTAAGGATTGGATTAGGGCAACTGACATATCCATCAGTTCAGACATCTTTGTGTGTGTGTGTCTATTGGAGACATCCTCAATTGTCTTTACCCAGTAATTTGAAGTACTTAATTACTTGTTGTCAACTACAGTTATCCTACCACGTTGTAAAAGATTGTAAGTTATTCCTCCTCCACAGCTGTGCTCCTGTACTTGTTAACTGTCTTTCCTGGCATCCTCCCTCACACCCTGTTCAGGCTCTGGTAACCACTATTTATTCCCTACTTTAATGGGATTTCTCTTATTTTTATTTTCATTTCTATAATTTTTCCATATATTTTCAGCTGTTTTAGGTGCATATATAGTAAAACTTTATGATAGGTGATATAAAATGTCTAGTAAGTCTAATGCCTGCAAGCTTTACCACTGTGACCTCTAATCCCATCAGATTCCGGAAGCTAAGCAGGGTCGGACCTGGTTAGTACTTGGATGGGAGACCTCCTAGAAACACCAGATACTGTAGGCTTGGAAGAGGGACCCAACAACCTACTCCCAAAAAACAATCAGCCATTGAAAACCCTATGAATAGCAGAGAAGCACTAACAATAGTGTTTTGCCTGTTGTATATAGGATGAGTTGGACACCAATTCGGCGCCACCTAACAAGTAAGGTAATGTGTGAGATGATTTCTCTATCTTAAGTAACTTTTGTTTTTTTTAGGCTGGCTATGAACTACTGGTCTTTCTGCCTCACTCTCCCTAGTACTGGGATTGCAGCCATGTGCCATCTGCTCAGACTTCCATATAACCTTTAGAGTCAAGCTTCTGTTAATGAGTATTAAGGATTATTAAGTAATTATGATCTTTACTGAGATTGTGTTGGGTCAGTACTTCCCTTTGAGAAGAACTCGTACTGATTATTGAGGCATCCTGTCAATAATGAGGGACTCTCTCTCCATTAATTTACTATTCTTGTTTTATTCATTCAAAATTTATAGTTTTTGTCATATATGTCTTTGTGAAATTTATATTATTTTTTTTCTGTCTCTTTATCTTGGGGCTCTATGTCATATGTTTTTTATGTCATATCATTATTGATATAGAGGAAAATGCTGGATTTTTCTATATTAATCTCATATCCTATAACTCTCTCTAACATCCTGTTAGTTTCTTCAGTTTTTGTTGGTTTTGGGGATTTCCTACATAGATAGTCATGACATCTGTGGGTTAAAATGTTATTATTTTTCTTCTCGGCCTCAGTGGTTAAGCCTGCCTTTTTCTTGTCATATTTCTGCAATTTTTAGTCTAATCATGTGTTTTTAGCTTCTTGATATACTGGATTGCATTACTTGATTTTTAGTTTTTTTTTCTTTTTGGGTGCTGGGAATTGAACTCAAGCCCTTGTATATTCTCACATGCTCTGCCACTCATCTGAGCAAGTCCCCCAGACTGAATTTTGAAGTGTGAATGGGTATTGCCTACCTACAGTAATTCCCACTTGGCTGTGCTATATGATTTTAACAATACTGTTTGTTTGTTTGTGTTGAGACAGGGTATTGCTGTGGAGCTCAAACTGTCCTGGAACTTGCGATGTAGAGCAGGCTAGCCATGAATTTGCACTGATCCTCCTGCCTCAGCCTCTCAAGTGCCGGGATTAGAGCTGAGCACCACAGCCAGCTTAAAAATACATTTTAAGATTTAATTTGCTAACTTGTTGAGGGTTTTTGCATTTGGCAGTCTGTAGCTTTCCTTTTTTTGTAATCTTAGAGTAATGTTGGTCTCAGGATGTATTAGGAGGTGTTTACTCTGGTTTTCTTTTGTGGAAGACATTGTAGAGAATTGCTTTCACTTCTTTCTTAACTGTTTGGAAAATTTTACCAGTGAGATCATCTGGGTCTTGTCCAACCTTTCTGGTTATAGATTCCACTTTTTAAATATGTATAGGCATATTCATATTGCTTATCTCTCCTTGTGAACCTTTCGGTTGATGGCTTATTGTAAAGAATTTGTTCATTTGTCTAAGTTACCAAATTCGTGGTCATGGAATTATTCGTAGTATTCATTCATGGTCTTTTTCATATGTCTAGGATAGTGCTGGTCCCTCTTTCATTCTAATCAGGAATTGTTGAGTCTTATCCCTTTATTCTTAGCTGGCTATAGGGCTTTCAGTTTTATCTGTGTTATGGAATATACTGCTTTGGGGATTGTTGGTTTTCTCTATTATAGATTTCCTGTTTGCAATTTCATCCTGTAATTGTCATTTGCTTGTGATTGGTAGCAGGGGTTCTCACACTGTGTTTTCTCCAGGTTCTCAATGCAGAAGGTTCAGTGATTGATATCTCACCTTTCTTCATTTCTACAGTATGCATTCATTCCTTTAATTCCCCCCCCCCCCCGCACTGGTAATGTCTCATTCTACCAATTTTCATGAGATATACTTGGTTTGAAATCTTTTGAAATATTTAAATTTCTCTGGAGATTTGTGTTTCGTGCATGTTTTACTAAGAAGGAAGTCAAAGTTTACAACTCAGAAATGCAACTTGATTTCTTCCTTAATCTCCAGTTACTGACTTGGAATTTCTGAATTCATTGCAATTACTGGCATTCCCAGCACCAGGGAACATATGTGGCTATGTGTTTCAGTGCATGTGATTGGTATGCTGACATCATGGGCCCATACAGGGAATGTCTGTGACTGTCTCAATCCATGCATAAGTTAGTTAGCACCTCCAGTTCTTGTACTTTGCAAAGCATGAGAAACAAATGTCCTTGCCTAAACATGGGCCTGTTTACCTCATTTCACCAGACCCCTAACATTGAATCTTCTGATATGATGCATTTGTATCATCCCAAATGGCATACATGAAAATAGCTTATTGACAGGTTTGGCACCAAATTTAGCCCAAAAGAGGTGATCTCTGGGGCTCTGCTGTCAGTGAACATGAATGAAATCATAGTCTCTGGGGGTGGAGACAATGATCTTCATATTTTCCAGCTTGTGTTTGTACTAGACACTGAACCTCAGATGCAAATCTCCAGGGCAAAAAGGTTTGCAGGTTTCTCTAGGGATCTTGAGGAGGCTTGCCTGAAAGCACCAGGGGCATTATAGTGTCCACCCCAGTCGACAACAATCACACACACACACACACACACACGTACACTATAGGCATTTATCTGGCTGACATGGCAGTTTCCACCAGCACGCCATCTTAGGGCTTTGCAGACACTTCAAAGATGTCTCCCTTGATTATGACCTTCCTCCTCCTGCACCTTCCTGTCTTGCATGTACTCTGTCTTTTGATTGCTTTCCTTCGGTTGACACAGGTCTGCACAAGGATGGAGTGTAATGACTGGTGGGTTTCCCAATTCTTACACATTTTCACTCCAGAAAACTCATGAAAAGACTAAGAAAGTATACACCTTGCTTCAGTAGGTGCCTTTTTTCATTTATTTTTTTCTCACCAGGATGGATCATGCCTTGGGTATTTGTGGACAGATAATTTAATGCTGTTTCCCCTACCATGTCCTTCCTACACACTTCCACAGAAATGCCCCAAATTCATTTTGTTCTGTTTTCTTTTTTTCTTCTTGCAAGTGGGAAGAGATTATTCCCGTTTTCATTTTTATAGCTTCCCTTTTACAGACTTGAGTGAGGTAGCCCACTCTTGACCTCACTTCATTTTCTCATGGGCTACCACTACCTAGGGTCAGGTGATATCCCTTACAAACAAAATCCAAGCCACTGGATTGAGTTCAGTAAGAAGAGGCTGCGGGCAAAGTGTCCCTTCCATGAAGTCCAGAGTCTGCTAATGTTTTCTTTTTGTGCATACAATTCTTAGCATCCCCGTGGAGTAACCACTGCTGTGAGTTACCAACATACTTAAGACAGAATTCTTACTGTAGATATTGTCAGGTAAGAAGCCGAAAACACATAAACTCAAACAGACCTTTATTGGGAGAAGCTGCCAGGGCTGTCTCTAGCAAAGAAGAGAATAGCAGCTGGGAGAGGAAGGAGTGGGGCTTTTATGGGAGGGGGAAGGGGTGGTTGACATGTCACATTGGGATAAGTAGGACACAGGTGCATGGAGGGTTCTGATAGGCTGGAAGAGGGAAAAGTAAGTAGTCATCAGTTGCCAGGCCCAGGGCATGTCACTTGTTAAATGTGGTAAGGAAGATTTTACCTGTCAGGGAATAACCATCAATATAAGGTTTACTACAATGGGGATTTGCACTGGTGAAGAGGGATTGGAGTGGGCTTGAATTCTGCATGGGTTGATGCGAATTTAGAACCGAAGAGCAGTCTGGCTATCAGTGGATGGATCATAACTAATTGAGAGCATCAGGGTGAAGGGGGATTCCGGGGAAAGCAACCTATCACAATGGTAGATGGAGGCAGCCCCGTGTGATCAGAAATCATCTGGGGACAACAAAGAATGAGGAACTGACCAGATACTGAGCAGGATCAGATGTCAAAGTCATCTCAAGGAAACTGAGATAAAACCCAACAGCACAGAGATGACCACAGGATTCCAGGAGCAGACACAGATTAGAGGGCTTTCGGGGGCAGTTGAATGTGGCGGAGCTGCAAACCTTTATCCGCGCAGAAGGCGAGCTTGTCTCCTGGGTCACAGCTCTGCAGGCACCCTGGAGGGGACGGAGTTTATTTCTTTTGCTGAGAGGAGAGGTGTGGAGAGCTGGGAGAACCTGCTCTGCCTCCTCTCCTCTGTTGCTCAGTCTTGCCGCCTCAGGGACCAGTCTGTTGTAGCAGGGGCTCTGTCCACGTCATGGCTGGAAAGCGGTGTCCACGCCTGAAAAGAACGTACTTGCAATTACAGGAGATTTTACATCTGGGTGACTTGTCCATGAGGAACAAGGCTGTGGGCCTCAGAAGCTGTCATCAAGGAAACAAACAACAACAAATACTGGCGAGGATGCTGGGGGGAAATAAGTCTTATGCTCTGCTGGTGGGGATGTAAATTAGTCCAACCACTAGGGACATCAGTGTGGAGGTTCCTCAAGAGACTAAAATTAGACCTTCCATATGATACAGCCAGGCCACTTTTGGTTATATGTTGTTGTTGTTAGGTGCCATCGAGTTGGTATCCGACTCATAACGACCCTCATAAGGTTTTCAATGGCTGTTTCGGGATTGGAAATGGATTGCCAGGCCCTTCTCCCATTTTTGCAGTGCTGGGAATTGAACTCGGGACCTCAGAGACTGCAGCACAGCACTCTACCAACTGAGCTAAATCCCAACCTTTTGGTTATATACCCAAGAGAATTAAAGTCTACTTACTACAGAGATAGCTATGATGTTAATTTTAGCACTATTCATGATATCGAAATTATGAAATCAGCCTATGTGCCCATCAACAGATGAATGGGTAAAGAAAATCAGATATATATATATATATTTTTTTTTTGAAGTTTTACTCAGGAGATGTTTTAATTTCTCCTAAAGTCAGAGAAATAAATGAACTTCAGTAAAAAAGTTTTCATATGTAAGATTAATTTGTCTGTATACCAACATTTATTTCAAAAGGTAATTCTTTTTTTCTTTTGCAGTACTTGAGAGTTGAACCCACTGTCTCACACATACTTTGCAAGTGCTCTTCCACTGGGCTGCACCATCAGCCCAATTTTTATATTTTATCTGGAGACAGGTTCTCTCTGAATTACGCAGGCTGCCTCTGGCCTTGAACCTACGATCCTCCCGTCTCTGCCTCCCAACTCATAGGTATGAGCCACCATTCCCGACTTCAAAATGTAATTTAATATAGGAATGTAAGATGTTCCGCATTTACGCGTAAGTGCCAGCACCACAAACTATATTTTGGTCTTAATAATATCCTATTCTTTTCTACACATAAATATACATGTTTTGGTTGTTAAGTGCTGTTGAATCAAGTCCAACTCATAGCCACACTATGTACAACAGACCAAAATACTACCAGACACTCTGCCATACCCGGCACTGTGTCAATGCTTATCTGCTTTTCATAGGGTTTTCAAAGGCTGATTGGGGATTGTTTTGGAAGTGCCTTCCCAGGTCCTTCTCCCATTTTTGCAGTGCTGGGGATTGAGTGCAGGGCCTCAGGGTGTGCAGAGCAGCATTCTACCAACTGAACCAAACTGCAGCCCTAAACATAAATGCATTACAAAGTTAAGATTACTCTTTCTCCATGCTGTTTTAACCCAGTATACTTACATCATAGAAATTTGAAATACGTACATTTCTATATATGTTTTATAATTATTATGTCTACATATTATTATCTTGTGTTGTTGTTGTTAGGTGCCGTCGAGTCAGTATCTGACTCATAGCGACCCTGAGTACAACAGGCGAATCACTATTGTAAGTGCTTCTTTGCTGTTCATAGGGTTTTCAATGGCAGATTGATTTTTGGGAGTGGGTTGCCAGGTCTGTCTCCCAAGTCTGCAGCACCTGGTGTTCCCAGGCAGTATCCCATCCAAGGACTAACCAAGGCCAACCCTGCTTAGCTTCTGAGATCTGATGGGATAGGCAGCCACAAGGCTATGGCTGCAGGCCATTATCCTGTAGAAGCAGCAAATTTTTCTGACACTGAAATTTGATATTACTCAGTTTCTCTTTTCTTTCTCTTTTTTTCTCTTTCTTTCTTTCTTATTTACTTACGTATTTTGCAGCATAGCAGGGATTGAATCCAAGGTCTTACATGTGCTAGGGAAGCAATACACCCTGAACTGCACTGCCAACCCCTTGTTTGTTTGTTTGTTTATTTATTTATTATTTATTTATTTATTTTTGCAGTACTGGGGGTTGATCCCAGGGCCTCACACTTGCATGCTTTGCAAGTTCTGTACCACTGAGCTGCACCTCCAGCCCATTTTTTAACTTTTTGAGACAGGGTCTTGCTAAATTACGCAGACTGCCTCTGGTCTCGAACTTGCAATCCTCCTGCCTCTGCCTCCTGAGTCACTAGGATTACAGGCATGCGCCACCACAACTGGCTTTTTTTTTTTTTTTTTTTTTTCCCAGACAGGGTCTATGTTGAGCAGGCTGTTTGTGTCCTCAAGCCGGAGATCCACCTGTCTCAGCCTCCCAGGTTCTTGGGATTACAGGAGTGTGTGATCGAGCCTGGCTTAGACTTTATTTCTAAAGTACTCAGTGTGGGGTATTCAATTATACCAATAGAAAATGGACTAGGCAGAGGCCAGTCATGGCCCAGCTGTGTGAGAAAGCATGGGAAGGAAGTCCTAGGCCTAGACACTGTCCCCAAGTACCACAAGAAAAGGAACAAAGAAATGAAAGAAAAAGAAAGAGAAAGAGAGAGAGGGAAGGAGGGGAAAGAAGACTTAACAAATACAAAAAATGATTTGTAGTAACAGATCATAATTGATTAAAATTAGAAATCAATAGCAAGAAAAACTACAGCAACTATACAAACACTTGGACATTGAACAAATACACTTTTGAACAAGCAACGTCTCATTGAAGAAATCAGGCCAGAAAGTAAGAAATTCCTAGAATCACATGAAAAAGAAAACACACTTTACCAGAACCTGTGGAATACAGATTCAGTTTTAGGAGGGACGTTTATAGCTATGAGTGCCACCATTAAAATATCAGAGAGATATCTAATAAATAACTTAATAAAAAGCCCAGTGCGGTGGCACACACCTGTAATCCCAGCGATGCGGGAGGCAGAGGCAGGAGGATCACAAAATTTAGACTAGAGCAGTCTGCATAATTCAGGGAGACCCTGTCTCAAACAGTAACAAAAAGGGCTGGGGGTGCCCCTCAGTGGGCCAGCACTTGCAAAGCATGCAAGCGCCAGGCCCTGGGTTCAGCCCCCAGTACCGCAAAATATAATGATTTTTAAAAATTTTTAAAAATTGCTTATTAATGCACCTCAAGGTCTTACAAAAACCAAGAACAGTCCAAACTCAAAATTAGTATATGTAAAGAAATAATAAAAATAAGGACAGAAATTAACTAAATGGAGACTAAAAGTACAATGAATCAATACAACAAAGAGATGGTTCTTTGAAAAGATAAGCAAAATTAACAAACCCTCAACCAAACTCGCCAAAAGAAAGACAAAGAACCAAATTAATAAAATTAGAGGTGAAAAGGGGGATATTATAACAGATGCCACTGAAATCCAGAAAATTAGTAGGGAATATTTTGAAAACTCTATTCCTGTAGAATGGAAAAATCAGGAAAAAATGGATAAATTTCTAGACACATATGATTCATCAAAATGGAAGACAAAAGCAACCTAAACAAGTCTGTAATGAGCAATGAGCTAGAAACAAGTAATGAGTATCTTCCAACTTTGTTACGTCCTTTTCTGTTAGAAAGACAAATATTGCATGTTTTCGCTCACAATGTGGAAGTCAGATTTTTGAAAACAACATGAAAGTAAAAGAGGGGCTATTTAAGAAAAGGAAAGGGGCTATCTGGACAGAGGAGGTGGACGAGGAGGGTTAATGGGGGCATAAATATCATTGGACTACATTGTATTCACGTATGAAAGTGTCAGGGGATTTAGCTCAGTTGGTAGAGCACTGCGCTACAGTCTCTGAAGTCCTGAGTTCAATTCCCAGCACCGCAAAAATGGGAGAAGGGCCTGGCAATCCACTCCCATGGCAATCCCGAAACAGCCATCGAAAACCCTATAAGGGTCGCTATGAGTCAGATACCGACTCGACAGAACCTAACAACAACAACAATGAAAGTGTCATAAAAGCCCATTATGTGACAAAATTAATACATGCCAACAATAAGTATTAAGAGAACTGCAAGAAGCATTTTCGTGGCATTGCCTGGGGCTCACGAAAGGACGGCTGGAGGTGGACTGAGAGGGTGTAAGCACTCCTTGGCATGTTGTTGTTGTTGTTGTTGTTAGGTGCCTTCGAGTCGGTATCTGGCTCATAGCGACCCTGCGTACAACAGGCGAAACACTATTGTCAGCGCTTCTCCGCTGTTCATAGGGTATTCAATGGCGGATTGATTTTTTGGGGTGGGTTGCGGGGTCCTTCTCCCAAGCCTGCAGCATCAGGTGCCCCCAGGCGGTCTCCCATCCAAGGAATAACCAGGCCCGACCCTGCTTAGCTTCCAAGATCTGACGGGATCGGATGCCACAGGGCTATGGCTGCAGGCTCCCTGGCACGACTCACCCCAAATTCCTAATCCCTGGAGGCCATCCTGACTTGCTCACTGCTCCAGTTGACCTGGTGTGCTCAAGGCGCGTGGCAGCTCCGAGACAGAAGGGTAATTACGTCAAACTTGGAACGGACTGCGCGCGCTTCCCAGCCTGTTCCCTGGAGGAAGAGCAGGAAGTGCCCGCCTTGTCAGGAACACAGCAAGTCCAAGCTCCAATAGGCCGGAAGGTAGTTTTGGCCGGAAAGGCTGTGGCTAGTCTCTGTCATTTCAGCTCCACTCACCCAATAAGGGAGTGAGGGGTGGGCCCTGGGGCAACAGCCATTGACAACCTCAAGGGAGGCCGGGCGCCGTCCAATCAGAAGCGCTGGCCAGAGGAGGCGTGGCCTCTGCTCACCGCGGGATCTTCCGTTCTGGCGCCGCCATACTGAGACCGGCGTTTGGCCTCAGAGAGGCGCGGCAGGCGGCTTGGCGATCGCAGTGCAGTGACTTCCTCTGACGCCGGCGCCGTGCGGAGGACGCGGGAGACCCCGGGCCGGGACATGGTGAGTACGGGGCCGGGCGTCCCTACCCGGGGAGGACGCGCTGGCCGGGCCCCGCCGGAAGCGGCCGTGGGGCCCAGGGCCTCGGCGTCCCCCGAGTCTGGCGCCGCCGACCCTCGGTGCGGTCGCCCGTGGTGGGGCCGGGTCGGAAGCGGACCTGGGCGTCCCGTGCTGTCCCTGCGCGGCGCCGGGGTCCCGGGAGGCGCCGCCTGTGTGCCGCAGAGCGCGGGGAGGACGGGGAGGCGCGGGCCGTGGCCGCCCGGGGTTTCCTTCCGGAAAGCCCGGGTCAGTCATTTCCCAGCCAAGGGTCATTGGTGTTGCATTTGAGACCTTATGGTGACCTCCTAGAAGTTCTATGCTTTGCATTTTGAATCTCGGTTTAACATCCACTTAGATGTAAACGACTCTGATTCGATAATTCCACAATGGACATATGAAATGAATTATCACTTTATATCCCATCAATAGCCTGCAGCCATAGCCCTGTGGCATCCGATCCCGTCAGATCTCGGAAGCTAAGCAGGGTCGCGCCTGGTTAGTATCTGGATGGGAGACCGCCTGGGAACACCAGAAGCTGTAGGCTTGGGAGAAGGACCTGGCAACCCCCTCCCAAAAATCAATCTGCCATTGGAAACCCTATGAACAGCAGAGAAGCACTGACAATAGTGTTTCCCTGTTGTACAGAGGGTGGCTATTAGTCGGATACCAACTCGACAGCACCTAACAACAACAATCCCATCAATATATATGATTAACATACTAATAAAATTATATTATCCTAAAGCTGGAAAAAAAAAAAGGTCCACTTAGAGTTACTCTTGTGAAAATTGTCAGCTGTGTCTGGTTTGTTTCTTTCCATGTCGATGGCCAGGCGGGCCAGGAACATTCGATGAGATGGCGCTTAGATCGTTAAGTTTCTTTAGCTGCGTTGCCAATTATCATTGCCCATATTTTTGTGGGTTTATTTCTGGGTTTCTGTTCTATTCTATTGGCCGATTTGTTTATTCTTTCCCGAGCAGGGCACTGCCTTGATTATTTGTAGTTTTATAGTAAGCCTTAGTGTCACTTCTGTGTACTGTTTATCCTTCAATTGGACGTATGTTTGTGGGCTTATCTCTGGGTTTTCTGTCATGTTCTAATGATCAGTTGATTCTTTCCCAAATTAGACACTGCCTTGATTATTTATAGTTTTACGTTGTTGTTAGGTGCCGTCAAGTCAGTGTCTGACTTAGCGACCCTGTTTACAACAGATAAAACATTATATTCAGTACTTCTCTGCTATCCATAGGGTTTTGAATGGCGAAATGACTTTTGCTAATGGGCTGCCAGGTCCTCCTCCCAAGCCTACAGCACCTGGTGTTCCCTGGCGGTCTCTCATTGAAGTACTAACCAGGCCTGACCCTGCTTAGCTTCCTAGATCTGATGGGATCTGACGCCACAGTGCTACTGCTGCAGGGTGTAGTTTTATAGTAAGTCTTAAAGTCGGGTAGTGTCAATCCTGTGTACTATTTTTTCTTCAATGTTGTCTTGGCCATTCTGGGTTTTTTAACCTGTCCGTATATTTTGCTTTGTTTTGCTTTTAGCGTCTTTCGTTTTTTCCTTCCAAGACCAGGTCTCACTGTAGCCCAGGCTGGCCTGGAACTCCTGATCGTCCCTGCCTCACTTTCTCTAGTGCTGGGATTACATGCGGGTGCCACCACACTGGGCTTCCATGTAAACTTTAGAGTTAGGTTTCTGTTACTAGTAACATGAGTTTTTATAGTCTTTATTGAGATTGTAGTGAATCTATAGTTCAGATTGAGGAGAACTGACATCTTAATATTGAGGTTTCCTATCCATGTTCATGGAATATCTCTCCATTTCTTTCTTTTTTTCATTTGAAATGTATAGTTTTGGTCATATAGACCTTTGTTAAATTTTTATATATAAGTATTTCTTTCTGTCCCTTTTATCCTTGGTGCTACATAAGAGGTATGGTGTTTTTAATTTCACATCCAATTGTTCATTGCTGTTATACAGGAACCTGATGGACTTTTCTGTATTAACCTTCTATTCTTTAAGAGAATTTATGAGACACCAATATTATAACATAGAATAAGTTTATTAAAGGTAGAGAATATAGACATAGATTATAAAAGTAGTACACTTTGAAGACATGAAGATGGGAAATAGGAAAGGGCTACAGCCTGATTCTTGTATTCTTCATGCTAGCTATAATATTTTATTTTCTTGAGTTTTTTGTTGGTGCTTGGGATTTTCTACATAGCCAGTCATGACATCCATGGACAAAGGCAGTTTTGTTTTTCTTCTCAATCTCAATGGTTTCCCCTACCCTTTTCTTGCCATGTGGTTTTTCTGTGGTTATTGGTCAAATTATAAAGTTTTTATTTAGCTTGTTGATATGACAGATTATATTACATGATTGAGTTTTTTTCTTTTTTGAGTGCTAGGGATTGAATTCAGGTCCTTGCATATTTTAACATGCCCTACCCCTAAGTTACTCCCCAAGCGTGCATTTTGAATTGGGCTTACATGCGTTTAATAATTCCCGCTTGGTTGTGGCAAATGATTTTAACACATTTTAAGATTCAGTTTGCTAACATTTATTGAGGATTTTTCCATCTCTCAGTCTGTAGTTTTCCTTTTTCATAATGTTTCTATCTTGTTTTGGTATTAAGGTAATATTGGCCTCATAAAACAAATTAAGAACTATTTACTCTGCTTGTATTTTCTGGACGACATTGTAGAGAATTGGTGTGAATTCTTTCTTAACTGTTCGGAAGAATTTACCAGTGGGTTCATCTGGGTCTTTTCCATCCTATTTTTGGACAGTTATTAGTTATTGAGTAAATTTCTTTAATAGATGTAGGCCTATTCGTATGGTTTATCTCTCTTTGCTTGCTTTTGCTAGATTGTTTCTTTGAAAGAATTTGTTCATTTCACATAAGTTACCAAATTTGTGGTAATGGAATTTTCAATATTTATGGGCCTTTTACTGTCCATGGTAGTGAAGGTCCCTCTTTCATTCTAATCAGTAATTTTTAGTCTTCACTCTTCTATTGCGTGAGCACGCTCTCTCTCGCTCTCTCTTTCTCTCTCTCTCTCTCTCTCTTTGTTGCAGTACTGGAGGGTTGAACCCAGGGCCTAGTACATGCCAGGCAAGTGCTTTACCACTGAGCTGCGCCCCCAGCCCCCTTTTATTTTTTATTTTGAGACAAGGTCTCTGTCATTAAGTTGCTCAGGCTGCCTCTGGCCTTGAATGGGTGATCCTCCCTCACAGTCTTCCCAGTTACTGGGATTACAAGTGCATACCAGGACACCCGGCTCCTCAAATTCTTATTTTCCTGTGCTCGATTTAGGTTTTCCTTGCTCTTCCTTTTCCAGTTTCCTAATGCAAAGCTTCAATGATTGATTATTCATCTCTATTCATTTCTAGTGTGTCCATTGCATTAATTTCCCCCCAAGTTCTGCTTGTGTTTCAGTCCACAGATTTTCATAAGATATACTTTCATTTTGGGTCTTTTGAAATATGTAAATTTCTCTTGAGACTTTTCCTGGACCCATGTGTTACCTGGAACTTTGTGATTTAATCTCCATTTATTTGGAAGTTGTTTGTGCAAGCTGTAGTTTCCTGTTTGTTTAGTGAGTTTTCCAAAGTATTTTTTCAGCTACTGTATTACTTGTATGTAATCACTTAAATTTCTGTTTTTTAGCTCATGTTCAGCCATTGTTTGACAGTTTGCTTGAAGCGAATGTCAGAAAAATGAGAAAGAAAAAGAAAAAAGAAACAGAAAAAGCCTCATCTCTTGTAGGTTTTGCTTATCGCTCTACTCCAGCATGCCTTCAGCATGCCCTTAACACAGCCAGGCTGTTTAGAACTGTGCTTCAGCCTTCACAACCTGCTGAAATCACCCAGAGATGAACGAGTGCTGAAAATGAAGGTCTTCTCAGGTCTTTTCCAACATGTGCTCTTTCTGGGCATGCACAGGGCTTTCTCTATTACCCAGATCACCTAGATGCTTTTCAGTATCTTAATTTCTGAAAAGGATTTTCCTTTTTTTTCTTCTAAATAGTTTAATCTTTTTATTTTGTAAACAATTTTTTGTTGTTGTTTTGTTAGATGCAGTGACTTGTAGCAACCCTATGTACAACAAGAAAAAACACTACCATACACTATGCATACACAGGATCTTTTTATGTTTGAGCCCACTGTTGCAGTCACTATGTTTCTCCTTCTTCTTCTTCTTCTTTTTTTTTTTTTTTTAGTACTAGGGGTTGAACCCAGGGCCTTGTACTTGCGGGCTCTGCAACTGCTGGATCACTGAGCTGCACTCTCAGCCCATTTTTTTACTTTTTGAGACAGGGTCTCACTAAGTTACACAGACTGCCTCTGGTCTCAATTTTGTGATCCTCCTGCCTCCACCTCCTGAGCCACTGGGAATACAGGCATGAGCCACTGCGCCCGGCACTGTGTTTCTTCTCATTTTGAGTTGTGCCACACCAGCAAAAGGAGTTCCCAAGGACTTTACTCCACTCTCATCATTAAGGTCGACTCTGCTTTGAGGAGGCAGCTGTTCCCAAGTCATCTTTTGAATGCCTTCCATTCTGAGGGGGCTCATTCTCTGGCATATAGAGATTTCAGTGGCTACTTATTTTGCGAGTCAGCCATTGGGTCCTTCTCTCTAGTCTGTCTTTGTCTGGAAGATCAGCTTAAACCTGTCCACGGGTGGCCCTGCTGGTATCTGAGATATTGGTGACATAGCTTTCAGCACCACAGCAACACACAAGCCCCGCCTCCCAGCATGACAAGCTGACAGACACATGGGGGCTCAATAATTTAAAGTAATTACCACATATAAGATAGTTACCACATCCATCACCTCATGTATGTACTGTGCGCGTTTGGTGAGAAACTCTCCACAAATGTCAGTATGCAATAGGGTGTTATTTATTGTAGTCACCATGATGTACAATAGATCCCCAGACACTGATCATCTCATAAGTGAAGGTTAATACTCTTGACCAGTATCTCCTCGTTATTTTCAGTTCTGAGCCCCTGGCAACCAGCATTCTGCTCAAGTTCAGCTTTTTAGACTCCATCTGTGTGACCATACTCTTGACTACTTGTATAATGTGTTCCTCAGGGAGATTTTCACTTGTTTTTTTTCCGGGGCTTTAGGTGATCTGTCACCATAGATGTTGCTCCCCAGTAAAATCCACATGATTGCTTTATTTGAGGAGGGCATTGCTTTGGAAATAATGCCTGTGCTCTCCTTACCTGCTGCAGGTATTAATAACTCTTTCTCCACTCTGCTCTTTGTTCTCTATGTTTATTTTGGCTTTACATTCACCAACATGTGATCCCATTGCATTGAGTTACAGAACCAGTGACTTGGGTCTCATATTTCTATCTTTAGGTCTGGCACCATGTTGGTGAGGGGTTGGAGTAAGGACAAGTAGCAACGCCACAAGGCTTCCCTGCCATTTTTCTCTGCTTTTCTTCCTTCACATGGTTGCTGGAATCCTTTCATGGTTGTCAAACATTGTAACAAAGTTCTTACTCTCTATGTTTCAGTAGAGGGATGGTGGTTTGGAGTGACTCACTTCAGCACTTCACTGACCTCAGTTTTCAGGGACTCTGTTGTATTTTATCAACCTAAGTGGCTTTCTTTACTACACTACCTTGATGACTGGGTGCGGGTAAGTTTTGAAATGGTGAAGTAAGAGTCCTACTTTGCTCTCTCCCAAGATTGCCCTGGTGTTCTGCATCCCTTGCAATTCCATATGAATCTCAGCATCAGCTTTGTAATTTCTTCCTTCCTTCCTTCCTTCCTTCTTTCATTCATCCCTTCCTTTCTGTCTTTCTGGTTTTTGAGACAGGGTCTCACTATATAGCCCCATGCTGGCCTTGAATTCACGTGGATCCTTCTGCTTCCACCTCCCCAGTGATGGGATTACAGGCATGCACCACCACACTTTTCAATTTCTATAAGGTAGTCATTTAGAATTCTGATAAATATTAAACTGAATATGCAAAATATTTGAGGGACATTGTTGTCTTACTGATACTAAGCCTTGTTGTTATTAGGTGTAGTTGAGTTGGTGTCTGAGTCATAGCAACTCTACATACAACAGGCCAAACAGTATTGTCAGTGCTTCTCTGCTATTCATAGGGTTTTCAATGGCTGTGATTGTTTTTTGGGAGTAGGTTGCCGGTTCCTTCTCCCAAGCCCACAGCACCTAGTATTCCAAAGCAGTCTCCCATCCAAGTACTAACCAGCCCCCACCCTGCTTAGCTCCTGAGATCTGACAGGGTCAGATGCCAAGGTGGTACAGCAACAGGCAATACTAAGCCTGCTGGTCCATAAACATGAGATGATTTTCCATTAATTTAAGTTTTCAGCTTCTTTCAACAAGGTTTGTAGTTTTCAGAGTGTAACATTTGTACCTTTTTCACATTTATTCCTGTGTATTTGTTCTTTAGGCGATAACTGAAGTAGATGTTTCCGTAATTGCATTTTCAAGTATTTTCTTGTAAGTGTATAGAAGTACAATTGATTTTATTCCTTTGACTTTGGTGAACTTGTCCTCTTGGTTGCTTCCAAGTTTAGAAAATTATGTATAATCCTGGGTCCTCATCTTCTCTGAGTGTATATTTTCAACTCCTTTCAGTAAAGCCACTTTTAGGAATTGGTTTGGCATCCAGGATACACCATTTTGTCACTTGGGGTGGGGCTGAGAGCAATTCACTCTGGAAATCAAGTGAATGTTCGTTCCATGATTATTGAGGTTTTTTTGTTTGTTTTTGTTTAGCAGTACTAGCGGTGGAATCCAGGGCCTCAAGCACGCTTGGCAGGTGCTAAACCACTGTGCTGCTCCCCAGCCACTTTTGTATTCTTTGACAGGATCTTGCTAAGCTGCATAGGCTGCCTCTGGCTTCCAACCTAGTATCCTCCTGCCTCAGCCTGCCAGCTAGCTGGGGTTATAGGCGTGTTCCACAGTGCCTGGCTGTTTTGGGTTTTTTATTTTGTTTTGTTTAGACTAGTTTTCTTTTCTTTTCTTTTTCTGTTTGTTTTGTTTTGTTTTTTTCCAGGGTCTTGCTTTGCAGCCCAGGCTGCCTTCAAACTCAGAGATACTCCTGCCTCAGTCTCACAAGTACTGGCATTGTAGGCATGGGCCACCACACCTCAATTTTTGTGATTATTTTGAAGTTCAATTTATAGGAAATATTAGCAGAATATACCAGTTGACTCCTTCATTCATCCCAGAAGTTTGTTTTTGCTATTGCCATCACCAGTTGGGATTGCATGACTAATTTTTGTCTATCTGATGAATGTACAAGTTGTTTATTTGACATATTGTCTATTTTCATATATGGTTTTCTGTTAAATGTATTTTGATTATGTCTCCCTGAGAAAGCATGTGTTCATTTTTACTCTGCTCTCATATTCTTTCATATTACATGTAATACAGATTTCTCTTCCTGTTTTTTGTCTTTTAAGTCCCTTAATTTTATACTTGAATTTGTCAGTTCCTTACTTTGTGGCTTACTTTTTCTTATGTAAAGAAAATCTTGTCTAGTCTATCCAAAAAATATTGCCCGTGACTCCCAAAAGTGTTCTAGATTTCCCTTTCACATTTGAATGTATAACAGATTGACGATTATCATCAGAAAGGGGAAAACACAATGCATTTTCCCAATGAAAGACCAGTTTGCCTTGCCATGTTTTTTGGTGATGGTGATCATTGCTTTTAGTTTTTTATTAACTAATTTTGAGACAGGGTCTTTCTTTGAGTCCACACTGGCTTATAACTCAGGGTCCTTCTGCCTTTGTGATAGGTGCTGGGGTTACAGTTGTGCACCATAATGTCCAGTTCTTGCCCCACATTTTAACATGCTTGTGGTTTCTTCCACTACTCTACAGAGCCTGCTGTGTCTTCAATCAACTTTCTATGCAAATGCGAGCTCAGTGAGGAGCCTTTTCCTTTCTTCTTGGCTGTTTATTTGTCCACTAGTCCTAGGGTATCCCACATAATACAGTTTGAAAGTCTTTAAGGAAGCCATCACCCTATTGTTCAGAAGATTCTGATGATTGTTAGACATTCCTTGTGCCTAGGATCCTTGGAAAAGTAGTTTTTGTTGATTACTAAAAAGTTCTTTTGGAGGCTCATGGTATTTTATAATGATGTAATTTGGAAGCAGTGGCATTTTGGTGATACTGAGTTCATTCTTTGTCTTTTTTTGAGTCTCATTTTGTTGCCCAGCCTGCCCTCAAACCCCTGGGCTTAAGTGATCTGTCAGCTTCACTCCCCCAGTGGATGAAACTACAGATATGTGCCATCAGACCTGGCTACATTGAAATCTTTCTAAGAATGTGTTCTCTCTCCATTTGTTCCATTCTGCTTTGATGTTAACTCAGTAGCATTTTAAAAATTATCCTGAGAATCATTACATATTGATTATGTGTCAGGTTTACTACTTGATTAAATTTGGTTTAAACTGCTTTCAGTCTTCCAAATGTTCTCTCTTGGTGTAATGACATAGGATGGGCTCAATTTCCCCATGTAACATGACAGCATGCATGAAATAGTGTCTACCAGGGAAGCTCAGCAGGGACTTAGTGGACAGAGTGTTTATTGGGGCCTGATCCTTAGGCACCACTGTGATTATAGTTCAAATTAATATAGGTTCAGAAATAAAATAGGAATTTAGAAAACTTTGCAAAATACTGTTTGCATAAGTCACTTAGGCAGAGTGAGCCATGCTTTTCCTTTCTCTTGGTAGAATCTCTCACAGATTTCTAGGTTTTCTGTACCAGCTAAGGTCAAGCTTTGTGAGCAGGAATTTCCCAAGACAAACTGTCTCAGAACCTCTAATGTTGACTCTCTCCTGTGCATCAGTGTAGGACTCACTTAGGACAGGTACCGGAGAGCCACTCAGTAGAAAGACATTAGGGGTGACCAGCAGAATCACGTGACCCCCTTAAGACCTGAGCGTAGGTTCACTGCTGTTCGTTTCATCTGTCCCTTGTACACGTGTGGGCTGTTTTAGGAATCAGTGTCCTTTGAGGATGTGGCTGTGACCTTCACCCAGGAGGAGTGGACTTTGCTGGATCCTTTTCAGAAGAATCTCTACACAGATGTGATGCTGGAGATCTGCAGGAATTTTGCATCTATAGGTGAGAATGACTTTGTTTCTTTGCCTTAGTCAGCAAGCGTTTCTTGGTTATTGATGCTCTTCTGTGTTGGAATGTGAAAAGGGAAGAATTTGGTGAATAAATTAGGCACACTTACAATGTACATTAAACCTAGAAACTAAGAATATTTACATAATATCTAATAATTCATAAGTTTTTCTGGGCCTACATTTTAGGAAACACATGGGAAGACCAGAACACTGAAGATGGGTACAAAAATCCTGGGCAAAATCTAAGGTAATTTGTATGCACAAGAAGAAGTAATGTCTGCTGAGGGAATCTTAACCATGTCATCAAAATTTAAAAACAAGCAACAAAACAAGTAAGCACAACTTTAAATTTACTCATCATTAGAAAATTTTCACTAAAAATATACACATCGATATTACAAAGATACTCGGTGTTTGCAAAATAGTTCACTTGGACACAGTACTAAGAAACTGCATATGTGAACATCGCTGTTTTGATACAGCTCTGTGGGAGCCATGTTGCAGAGGCATCAATACATTTACCTTCACACCATTCAGTTAGGGCAGAAACCATGCACCTTCCCTGCTTTGAGGAACATTGTAAGCCCATGATCTACTAATAAACAGACCATCATAAATAATCCACTATTGCTAATGTGCTTGTCACTTTTTACAGAAGTTAAATGATAGACTGTGTGAAAGTTCAGAAGATGGTCAGTGTGGAGACACTTCCCCCCCAGAGTTCAAATTTTAATATCAGGAAGAATGTTTCCACAGGTATAAAGCCATGTGAGTGCAGTGTGTGTGGAATTGTTCATGTGTCATTCATCCTTTCATAGGCACATCATACCGCACTCTGGATACAAACCATGTGAGCATGAGGAATATGGAGAGAAGCCGTGTGAATGTAAACCATGTGGGAAAACCTTCATTTCTCCCACACGTGTTCAAAGATACATGGTAATCCACACTGAAAGTGAACCTTATGAATGTAAGGTATGTTTGAAAGCCTTTAATTTTCCCAGTTTGTTTCAATTACATCAAGAGACACATGATGGAGAGAAACCCTATGAATGTAAACAATGTGGTAAGGCCTTTGATTTTTCTAGTTCATTTCAAATACATGGAAGAGCTGACACTGTAGAAAAATCTTACGAATGTAAACAATGTGGCAAAGCTCTCAGTTCTTTCAAATCCCTTCAAAGACATGAAAGAAGTCATATTGGGGGAAAACCTTATGAATGTAAGCAATGTAGTAAAGCCTTCAGACATCATAGCAACCTTCAAATACATGAAATGACTCACAGTGAAGAAAAACCCTATGAGTGTCAACAATGTGGGAAAACTCTCAGTTCCTCCTGGTCCCTTCGGTTACATGCAAGAATTCATACTGGAGAAAAACCCTATGAATGTAAACAGTGTGGTAAAGCCTTCAGACGTCACAGTTCCCTCGGAGTACATGAGAGAACCCACAATGCAGAAAAACCCTATGAATGTAAACAGTGTGGCAAAACTCTCAGTTCTTCCTGGTCCCTTCAATTACATGAACGCACTCATAACGCAGAAAAACCATATGAATGTAAACAGTGTGGCAAAGCCTTCAGAAGTCATAGTTACCGAGGAGTACATGAACGATCTCATACTGGAGAGAAATCTTGTGAATGTAAGCAGTGTGGTAAAACCCTCAGTTGTTCAAGTTCCCTTCGATTACATGAAAGAATTCATACTGGGGAAAAACCTTATGCATGTAAACAATGTGATAAAGCCTTCAGATATCAGAGATCCCTTCAGTTACATGAAAGATACCATAGTGGGGAAAAACCCTATGGATGTAAACAATGTGGTAAAACTTTCTGTTCTTCCAGTTCCCTTCAGTTACATGAAAGAACTCATACTGGGGAAAACCCCTATAAATGTAAACAGTGCGGTAAAGCCTTCAAGCGTCACAGTTCCCTTCGAAGACATGAAGGAATTCATGGTGGGGAAAAGCCCTATGAATGTAAACAATGTGGTAAGTCCTTTGTTTATCCTTTCTTCCTTAAGATGCATGAAATATCTCATACCAGAGAGAAGCCACATAAATGTAAGGTATGTGGTAAGGCCTTCCTTTATCCTTATTTCCTTCAAAAACATGAAAGAACTCACACTAGAGAAAAAACCTATGACTGTAAACAATGTGGTAAAACACTCTGTTCTTCCAGTTCCCTTCAGTTACATGAAAGAACTCACACTGGAGAAAAACCCTATGAGTGTGAACACTGTGGTAAAGCCTTCAGACGTCACAGCTCCCTTCAGTTACACGAAAGATCTCATACTGGAGAAAACCGCTTTGAATGTAAACAGTGTGGTAAACCTTTCAGATATCACAGTTCCCTTCGATTACATGAAAGATCTCACACTGGAGAAAAACCCTATGAATGTAAACAGTGTGGTAAAGCCTTCAGATTCCATGGCTCCTTTCGAATACATGAAAGAAGACACACTGGAGAAAACCCCTATGAGTGTAAACAGTGTAGTAAAACATTCAGTCGCCCCAGTTCCCTTCGAGAACATGAAAGGTCTCATACTGGAGAAAAGCCCTATGAATGTAAACAGTGTGGGAAAGCCTTCAGAGGCCGCAGTTCCCTTCAAGTACATAAAATTACTCACAGTGAAGAAAATCCCTATGAATGTAAACAGTGTGGAAAAACTCTCAGTTGTTCCAGTTCTCTTCGATTGCATGAAAGAACTCATACTGGAGAAAAACCTTATGAATGTAAAGAATGTGGGAAAGCCTTCAGATATCACAATTCCCTTCAATTACATGAAAGAACTCACACAGGAGAAAAGCCCTATGGATGTAAACAGTGTGGTAAAGCCTTCAGAAGCCAGAGTTCCCTTCGAAGACATGAAGGAATTCATGGTGGGGAAAAACCCTATGAATGCAAACAATGTGGTAAGTCCTTTATTTTCCTTTGTTTCCTTCAGATGCATGAAAGATCTCATACTGGAGAGAAACCCTATAAATGTAAAATATGTGGTAAGGCCTTCCTTTATTCTTGTTTCCTTCAAAGACATGAAAGGACTCATATTGGGGGTAAACCCTATGACTGTACACAATGTGGTAAAACCTTCAGAAGTCACAGTTCCCTTCAGCTGCATGAAAGAAGTCATTCTGGAGAAAAGCCCTATGAGTGCGAGCAGTGTGGTAAAGCCTTCAGCCGTCACACTTCTCTTCGGAGGCATCAAAAAACTCATGGTGGGGAATGAACCCTGTGAGTGTAAGCAGAGTGCTTCTGCCTTCAGCCTTTTCAGTTTCCCCCAAGGCACAGAAGAACTCATTGGAGGAAAATCTTATGAACTTAAAAAAATTGTCAAGCTATGTGAGCTTGTGCGTCGCTGTGGCAGAATCCCTGACAGACCAACTTCAGGAGGAAGGACGGGTTTATTTGGCTCATGGTTTAGAAGATTTCAGCCTAAATTGTCAGGGAGGCATAGCGGAGCAACTGGTGGAGGGGGTGTGGGGCAGAGGACATTACATCATGGCATCAAGAAGCAGAGAGAAACCAGAACTGGACGGCATGTCTTATTAAAAGTCCCACCCCCAGTGACCTAATTCCTCCAACTAGCTTCCACCTCCCGACATTCCACAGCCTCCCAAAACTGTCACTTCAGGACCTAGTGTTCAAACACATGGCCTTTCAAGAACATTCAAACCATACTAGAAGCTTTTGCTTTCCAGTTCTTTTTAAAAACATGGAAGGACTCAAATGGGAGGAAATCTCCATGAATGTGACAATCGTGATAAGGCCTCCCTTTGTCCCAAGTCCATTTGATGATGTGAAAAACTTACTTGGGAGAAAAATTCTTTGTGAGTGGAATGTATGAATGCCTCTCTCATCCATTTGAAGGCACACAATAATGTCTTATGAGAATGGACCCTGGGAGCCCTAGTAGTCTGATAAAATAGAGGAAAGTTATTTTTATTTTTATCTGTTTATTTTCTGCAGTTCTGGGGGTTGAGCCATGAGCCTTGTGCTTGCTAGGGAAACTGCTACTAAACCACACTTCTAGCCCCTTTTCTATTTTTTATTCATGAGACAGGGTCTCGCTCTGTAGTACAGACTGCCTCTGCACTTAAACCTGTGATCCTCTTGCCTCAGCCTCCCAGCTAGTTGAGGTTACAAGCATGCACCATGACACCTGGCTAAGTGTTTGATTTTAATTTAGAAATCGTATAAGAACTCCCATTTGAAAGAAATCCTATAAATGTAAGTATTGAAATTGATACAAATTAATTCCCACATAATGTTCAGAATTTCACATGAATGAAATGTTAAACAACTTAGGACTATATTGTTTTATCAGTGGCTTTTATGTAAGGAAGTTCCTATACTATGCATTCCATTTCTTTTGCAAGCAAACTTTGAGGTGAGCATTCTGTAGGTATAATCAAGTCCCTTAGCAATGGGGATGCATGCTGAGATACACATGGTTAAGTAGTATTATCACTGTGTGAAGATCATAGAGTGTGCTTATAGAAACCTCACGTTCACAGCTTTTTGCATGCTCAGGCTGTATGGTACAGCATACTGTTGCTAGGCGCCAAACCTCTACAGCCTGTTACTATCCTGAATGCTGTAGGCAGTGATAACAAAACATAAATACATGCTTATCTGTAATACCCAAACAGAAAATGTACAGTGAGTTTATGGCACAAAAGGTGAGGCATGGCATACCTGTGAAGGGCACCTACATACATGGAACTCTCAGAGGAGGTGTGTCTCGGTGACTCAGGGAAGGGTTGGTGGAGAATGTGAGGGCCTAGGACATTCCTGTGCACTGCTGTGGACTTCATAAACACTGTTGTTGTTGTTGTTGTTAGGTGCCGTCGAGTCGGTATCCAACTCATAGCGACCCTAATAGGGTTTTCAATGGCTGTTTCGGGATTGCCTTGGGAGTGGATTGCCAGGCCCTTCTCCCATTTTTGTGGTGCTGGGAATTGAACTCGGGACCTCAGAGACTGCAGCGCAGCGCTCTACCAACTGAGCTAAATCCCAGCCCAGTATAAACACTGTAGACTTAAATTATCCCAAATTTACTTTCAAAAATGTTTTCTTTCCTCCAGAATAAAGTAGCTCACTTTAACTATTTCACTTTATAAAAGTTTTAATCTATTTGACTTTTATATTACTCCTTACCTGAAAACATGCTGTACAGCTGTATAAAAATATTTATTTTATTCTATGGGGATTTTCTAGTTAAAATAATTTAAATTTATTTTGTTATAAAAATTAAGACACCAGAGCTCAGGGGGATGGGGTGGGATGGTGAGTTTGACGTCACTCTACATTCATATAGCAAGACCTTGTCTCAAAAAGAAAAGAAAAACCCTCAAGACACAAACACCCGCATTAGCCTAGGGTTACCCAGGGTCAGGACCATCAGGATCACTGTCTTCCACCTCCCCAGCTGTCCCACTGGAACATCTTCAGGGGATTTGAGCCACTGGTGCTGTCATTTCCTGTGATGACAGCACTTCCCTCTGGACTCTTTCCTGAAGCGCCTCCTGAGACAGCATCAATTCTTCAGACATAAACGCTTGGTGGGTTGCCTGGATTGTTTCTTTTTTCTCATCATAGTTTTGCTTTCAAGCTGATAATGCACCATGAACATTCCTCTCTCTGAGTGAAAACCTTCTGGTGTTGTGTTTGGGGTTTCAAACCTTTAAGAGACATCTGCAGTAGCTTCTGTTAAACCCTTTACTGTGAGTGTTCTTGGGGTGGTTCTTTTCTTTTTGTAGCTTCTTTGCCTCTTCTGCAGCTGTGCATTTGTTAGGTGGTAGGGACTTTTCAGCTGCATTATGATGGTGTAGGATGACTGTGGCATATGTGGCTTGTTGACTGAAGCATTGTACAGTACATGACTATACTCTTTAAGCAGTATTTCCTGAATTTAACAGGTACTGGCTTATAGGGTTTTGTTTTTTGGAATTTTTTAGGTTTGTTGAGACAAAATCTTGCTCTGTATCCTAGACTGGCCTGGAAATTTATACATAGCCCAGGCAGCCCTGCAACTCCTGATCCTCCTTCCTCTGTTTTCCAAATGTTTAGGATTATGCATGTGAGTTACCATGCCTATTTAGGTAATTTTTTGAAAGTCAATTCAATAAAATTTTTCTTTGTCAGCCAAGCACGGCACATGCCTTTAATCTCAGTGACTCAGGAGGCAGAGGCAGGAGGATTGCAAATTCGAGACCAGAAACAGCCTGTGTAACTTAGTGAGACCCTGTGTCAAAATACAGAGTAATAAATTGGGGCTTTATGGTTGAGCGCTTGTGAAAAGCATGCCTGAGGTCCTGAGTTCAACTCCCCAGTACCATACACACACACAAAAAATTTGTCTATTTAAAATGTGTTGGATCCATTGGTGAGTTGAAATGTGTTTCTAATACGTAAGGTTAATTATTTGTATAATTGTATAAGCATTCTCTGATTGATAGGCTGTTGAAAAATGAGTCTTACCAGGCACTCTGGTGCCCACCTGGTATCCCTGCAACTCAGGAGGTGGAGGCAAGAGGATAGAGAGTTGGAGGCCAGAAGCAACTTGCACAATTTAGGGAGACTGTGTCTCAAAATAAAAGATAAAGTAGAGGCTGGCAGTGCAATCCAGTGGTAGAGCACTTGCCTACCATACGGTGACCCTGGGTTCAACACCCAGACTTGCAAAAATGATTACTTTTGATTCTTTGTTAATTGTTGGGATTTTTTTTTCCCTTACTGTTATTTGTGGTAGGTTCTGTATTGTCTTCATGTGTTGTACATAGTCTACCTTTCTTATGGGAAAAAACTGCTTTTCTGAGGGGCATAAAGAAATTTATTTTATTTTCTTTGCCAGTAAAGAATTAATATCAATTTTTTCAGTGTGTAAAGTTTATCATAGTCTCATGTGAATTATTTTCATCTCTTACCCTTTACTTTTTGTTATTGTTTCTTGCTAGTATTTGGATAGCCCACTTTGAATTAAGGAGACAGATTTGTGTAAGGGAAATACGTTGTCTAATCTGGGGGGAAGGCCTTCAGTTTCACCATCAAATATGTGGGTTTTCAAATAAATGCCTAAGGCAGATTGAAGAGGACCCTTCTCTTTATTATGTATAGTCTTTCATCATGAATGGGTGTTGAGGTTTTTATTTATTTTTTATTTTTTGCAAGTTTTGGGATGATCTTGTGGTTTGTGACATTTTCTCTAATATGTATTACATTAATTGTCACATATGAAGAATACATTGCTCTTACAGTTTAATCCCTTTATGATGAAATGAATCTTTTTATGCATTGGTAGAGTAGCTTCTCTATTTTTTTATCTATACTCAAAGATTTTTCTAACTTAAAATAGCATGTAGCATTACCTAGTATACATAGAGTGTGTATGTGTGGTCTATGTATAAGTGTATATAATATGTGTTAATATGCTTTTCTGTGTAAGTCGTATATGATATATGACCAATTTATATTGTATGTAATTAAGATGTATGTCAGTGTGGCATATGATATACTGTAACATTATGGCATTAGAGTATTAAAGTATTGGTCTCTCTGTAATACAATCTATTTTGGTCCACTGCCAGCTGACAGAATTATTCCAACAAACCAGTCACATTCTCCCACTGGAACCAAATTGGATCTCACCTCCTTAATGCTGTACATCCTTCTTCCCACCCTGTTGTGGAACCCCTGTGTGGGCCTGTGTAGTTTCTGGTGCCTTCCACCTCTTGACTGTAAGTACTGGTGGTAAATAAGCTCCTGTCAGTTGAGGGGTAGCCCATGGGTGTCTGAGTTGCTCTGGGGTGCTGATTCCTTCCCGACTGGAAAGTGAATGGGGAGTGAATGGCATCAGAAACAGGACAGACCAGCCATGACTGAAGACATCTGGTCCACTTTTACTGCTCTTGGCTAGATGGGTTTATGGTATCTTGAACTGTCACGCAAACAGCTACCAACTGCTGCCAACTGCTGATGGACGTTGCTTTGGTCTCTATAAGACTTTGTGGTTCTTTGCAGGGGTTGCCGTGTCTTCCCACACGACCACACTCACCTTTTCAACATGATTGTCTATCAAAGGACGGCTCAGCGTTAGGTGAAAACCTAAAGGAAGCAGACAGACCAAAGGAAGGGCATGTTAAACTAAACTCCGTGAACCATGAGTTTCTTGTGCCTTACAGGGGTGTGGGTCATGTGTGGACAGCCTTTATATACACCTCTGCCAAAGGAAAGAATGCCTCTGAAAGATTCCCACTGAGAAATCCCATAGGAAGCTACACCCTTAGGCAAAACTTCATCTCTTATATGAGTTAGGATCATGCAGCTGAGGCAGGAAGGGATGCTGATTGGCACCTCAGAGGAGGTTCTCGTGGGGTCCCCTAAGGACCTTGTTTCTCACTTGTCCTGTCTCCAAATGGAATGTTAATATCTCCATTACTGTTACTATAGACTTAAATATGCTGTATAGTTTTGCTTATTTCATAGCCATGACCATAGGACCAAAGTCTCTGAGGTCACCCTAGGTGTGCTATGTGAAGATCACTATCATGTTCAGCTGGGGAAATCAGCTACCCTGCACTCAGCATGTTTTATGAGGTTCAGTCTATGGCAGGCAGTTTCTGAAGCACTTGCCTGTCAAGCAAGCAACAAAAAACAGCATTGTAGCCAGTTGAGCCTTCGTACCTGATTACCAAGCCAGGATGCATCCCTGTGGTCACTGCGTCTACTGTGGTCATTACTGCTGGACACTTGGGGTAGCCATGTGAATGTTTATTGCTGCACATGCCTGGGACAGGCCAAGGATGGGTGTTTGTGAAGATGCAGAAAGGGGACCCCATCCCAGGGAGAACTAAGGATACCACCCAGTTGCCTGCTAAGAGTTATCATACAGGCCAGAGTTGCAGCCTTATCTGCTTCCTGTGCGTCTGCTTCCCTTGCTGACATCACTTGCACTCTCCTGCCCCTAGGGTGTACTGACATGCACATCCCTGAGATCTTAGGTCGCCTTGCTGGTGAATAACAAAAGGAGAAGGAGCATTCTCTGGAAGCCCCTCCCGAAGCATGGGAGGAGGTGATACAAGTGCTCTCACAGTGTAAAGCCCCGAGCCAGAGGGGGCTTTCCTTAGCATTTCTCATCACCAGCCTGCCAAAGGTTTAATCTGGTGACAAGATTTGATGGCCTTAGGAAAAATGGCCTTGTTGCATGTGGTTTTGTCAGTCCTGCCAGAGTGAGTAGCACTCCCTGGAAGCTGACATGGTCTCTTCTGTTATGGGTTGCTGGGCCCTGAACTCATCCCCTTAGCCACACAGGTGATCCACACCTGGTTAGGTGGCAGCAGAGCCAGTAAAATCTTCAACATTATATGAGCAGAAATTGAAAGGTTTTGAGGCAGTTTTTATGGAGAGAAAAGAGGAAAGCAGCTGAGTACGTGCTCAGGTCCTGAAACCTATTAACAGAGGCTCACCAGGACCCTTGCACCTCTCCTGCCCGTGTTGCTACAGCCCAGGCCTCTGTGTCAGCAGATAGCCTGATCCCTCAATGCTAAGGTACAGTGCAGTTCTCCAGATGGTCTTCATTGTGGCCAGGCTCCTCCCGTTCTATCTTGTACTTTTAAGAAAAACTGCAGAATATGTTGAGAATGTGACACCTTGAGATGAGGGAGAGGCCAGAACAGCCCAGCCTGTACAGACCCACTGGAGCCTGGATCCTCTTCAATAGTGTTGCCTGGCGAGTCATGTAATCTGGCTTCTAAGCCCAGTCTGGACTCCTTGCCAGGGTCCCTTTAATGGGGCCAATAAAATTGAGATTCCGTCCTCCCTCCACCCCCCACACACACCAGCAGCTTTCCTGAGCATTGGCAATTGGCATTTAAACCTTAGACTTTTGTTCTCCCTCATTGCCTACCTATAAGTAATCCAGTTCATGCAACTTGTGCATGAATGTGTTCTGTTGCAACAAACTCAACAACTTGATGATGGGTGCACACTGAACCTGCTTCACAATGGGGAAAAACAATGCTCCTTTGTGACAACAAAGATGTTAAAAAGAAACCTAGGGTTCCTTAACTCTACAATGCAACTATTGTCATTTGGAGGCCTGTTGTGTGCCCTCGAGTCCAGCTGATTGTGACCCTATGTACGACAGAACAAAACCCTCCCCAACACTGCCATGCCCAGCAGTATGTCAGTGCTTCTCCATTAGTCAAAGAATTTTTGATGGCTGATTGTTTTCAGCATTGTTTCAGGAGTGGGCTGCCAGGTCTCTCTCCCATTTTGGGGGTGCTGTGCATCAAACGTGGGACTTTAAATAGAGTGTAGAGCAGCACTCCCTGAGGTAAATCTCAGCCCCTTGGAGGCCTATGGCAATGAAAATACTACTAAGAGCCTCTCAAGGAAAAATTTATACATAGTAGTGGGATACACAGCATCCTCCCAACTCAAAACAACCCTTCAACCTCAAGGACTATGCAAACAAAGGTCCAAAATTTGACCCAATTGAAATGAAATGTTCACTAAAATAATATCTAAAACAAAATTTTAATAGGTGCTGATTGAGTTTTGTGTTGAAATACAGGTCTTGCATTAATTTCTATATCTGTTAAGATATATCCATTAGGAATTTCCTTACCTTTAATTTATAAGGAGCTCAAATAAGTATACTTGAGGCTGGGGATGTAATGTATCCATAATATAAAATGATGAAAACCATAACATCAAAACAAAGGGGAGCAGTAAGTGCAGAACTGTAGTATACAGTCCAAGTTAAGTTGTATCGGTCTGTTTTTTGTTGTAGTAGCAAAATGCCTGAGGCTAAGTACTTTATAAAGAAAAGAGGTTTTTAATAACTCAGTTTCAGAGGCCAATAGTCCAAATTGCATGGTACAGGCTTTGGTGAGGGCACCTTGGCTTCATCGCATGTTAGATGGCACCATGGCGTGGAGCATGCAAGAGGGGAAGAACACAAGATAAACCAGGAAGCCAGAGAAACTGGGGAAGGGCATGGCTTTCTGGTTTATAAGAACCCCTTCTCAGGGACTAAGAGTCTCATGAGAGCTAAAATATTCCACAGGCATTGCCCCAGTAACCTAATGTCTTTCCACTAGGTCCCACTCTACTGGGAATCAAGCTTCTAAAACATGACCATTTCGGAAACAAACATCCAAATTATAGCAGTTGTTAAGACCTTAAAATAGACTTTAAAAACCACAAGATTTTTATATAACCTTCATGATAACAGCAAAGCAAAAACCTATAATTAAAATACAAAAGATAAAAAGGAATCAAAACATAACATTATAGAAAATTACCAGGTCACAAAGTGAAAGAGAAAAAAAGCAGAAAGCATCTACAAAATAG
>VMDO01004596.1:0-36705 GCA_007922755.1 Pedetes capensis | reverse complement strand
CAGGAGTATTGATTAAAAAAAAATCAATCTATTATACTACCTATGAGAGACTTCATCTTTAAAGGTACCCAGAAAGTGGAGGAGCAGAAGAAAGATACTCTATGCAATAGTAATCAAGATTTTAGGGAAAACTCTTAGGGAGATCATTGTTAGGTGCCATAAGTTGTGTCCAACTCGTAGTGACCCTCATAGGGTTTTCAATGGCTGATTGTTTCAGGATTGTCTTGGGAGTGGATTGCCATGTCCTTCTCCCAGAGGAAGATCATTATATAATGGTAAACCAGTTCACCAAGAGGATACAGCAATTGTAAATTTATATCACCCAACATCAAAGTTCAGTGTTCCTATATGCATAACGCAAACATCATATCAGATGTGAAGGGAGAAATAGCAATAAAATAATAGATGGCCTCAGTACTGCCCTTTCAGCAATTGGCTAATGATCCAGACATTATCACCAGGGAAACCGCAGATTTGCGGTACATTTCAGACTAGACATAATAGCCATACAGAACATTCCATTGTGTGCCAGTAGAGTACACATTTGTCTGAATCTCACAGGGACCACTCTCCAGGATAGAGTACATGTTAGACCACAAAACCACTTTCAAAAATTTATGATTGAAGTCATCCAAAATGTCTTCTCTGAGCATAATGGTTTGAAACTAGACACCAGTAACAGATGAAAATATGCAAATATGCAGAAATTGAACAGTGCACTGATGAATACTTAACAGGCTAAAGAAGAAATTAAAGGTAAAATGAAAACTATTTTGAGACAAAAATGGAAATTTAACCTACCAAACCTTATGGGATTCAGCAAGGAAATTGATTATTTAGATTTTTTTACTAGTTTATACTGTACAAAATGGGTTTCAATATGACATTTTCATACATGTATATATTTTATTTTGATCATATGTACCCCCATTGCCTTTCTTGACCCACCTCTCCATCCCCTTACTCTTCCCAGAGTCCCCCTTCTATTTTCATCTTTTTTCTTCTTTTTATTCTTTTTAAAATTAACAAATGAAATAATGGCTTTCCTTATGACATTTTCATACATATATATCATCTATTTTGCTCCTATTCATCCATTACCCACTCTTGTTTCCTCTTCCCCACTCCTGCTGATTGCTTTCTTCCCCTAAATTGTCTCCCTTCTGTTTTGCATATAGAAAATGTGTTGGTCAGCTCTCATCACTAGCAGAAAAACCAAGTGAAACAAACTTCTAAGGGAAGAGTTTAATGGAAGCTCAGAGATTCAGTCCTTAATGGTGACCAGGCAGGCATGACAGCAACAGTGGTAGGGCCTGTCCAATATGGCCTCATAGCATGGCAGACCAGGAACAGAGACAGACTAGAGCTATGGGTCCTGGATAAAAACCTCTAAAGGCCCGCCCCCAGAGAGCTGCTTCTGCAAAGCAAGAGTCCTACCTCCAAAGATTTCATAACTTCCCAGGACAGCATCACCAGCTGGAGACCAAATGTTAAAGCTCATGACCTTTGGGAGACACTTTATATTCAAAACATGACAAGAGAAAATGGAATACTTGTCTTTCTGAGTCTGGCTTATTTCACATAAGATCTCCAGTTCCATCCATTTTCCTGCAAATGACATAATTTCATTCCTTATGACTGAATAAAATTCCATTGTAGCTGGGCGAGGTGGCGCATGCCTGTGATCCCAGCAACTTGGGAGGCAGAGGAAGGAGGATGGCAAGTTTGCGTAGAGGCAGTCTGCATAATTTAGTGAGACCCTGCCTCAAAATAAAAAGAAAGGAGCTGGGATTGCAGCTCAGTGGTAGAGCACTTGCAAAGTATGTGCAAGACCTTCTATTCAGCCCTCCAATTTCACCAAAACCACAAAAAACCACTGCGTGCGTGCGTGCGTGCGTGCGTGCGTGTGTGTGTGTTACATTTTCTTTGTCCATTCATCTGTTCATGGACAGGCTGATTCCGTAACTTGGCTGTTGTGAATAGCACCTCAAGAAACATGGATATGCCAGTGTCACTGTGGTATACTGACTTAGATTCCTTAGTGGCATAGTTTGATCATACAGTAATTCTACTTTTAGGTATTTTTGAGGAAGTTCCATACTGATTTCCATATTTGCTGCACTAATTTATTTTCCCACCAGCAGTGTATAAATGCTCCTTTTCCCTCACAGCCTAACCAGCATTTTTTTTTAATTGGTTTTGTTTTTGTTTGTTTTTGTTTTTGTGGTACTGGATGTTGAACCCAGGGCCTCACCCTTGCACGCTTTCCCATTGAGCTGCACGTGCACCCCATATTTTACTTTTTGAGACATGGTCTCCCTAAATTACACAGACTGCCTCTAGTTTTGAACTTGTGATCCTTCTGCCTCTGCCTCCTCAGTCACTGGGATTGCAGACAGGTGCTACCACGCCTGTCCTGTTACTTGTTTTATTGATGGTAGCCATTCTGGCTGGGGTGAGATGGAATCTCAATGTATTTTTTGTTTATTCAGGTTTTTTTTTTTTTTTTTTTCCCCTTTTGAGATAGGGTTTTGCTGTGTACTCTTGGTTAGCCTGGAACTCATGATTCTCCTGCCTCCACCTCCTGATGACAGATATGTGCCACTGTGCCTAGCTATTCTTGATTTTTTGAGACAAGGTCTTGCAGTGTAGCCCAGGCTACCCTGGAATACACTGTGTAGCCAAGGCTAACCTCGGCCTCACAATCATCCTGCCTCAGCCTCCTAACTGCTTGGATTAAAGGTATGCATCATAATGCTTGGCTGTGAGTGGATTTTTGATTTGCATTTCCGTGATGGCTAAGGACTTTCAACATTTTTTCATATATTTATTGGTCTTTTGTACATCTCTGAATTTTTTTTTTTTTTTTTGTTTTTTTGCGGTACTGGGAGTTGAACCCAGGGCCTTGCGCCTGCATGCTCTGCAAGTGCTGGACCACTGAGCTGCACCCCCAGCCCACTTTTTACTTTTTTTTGAGACAGGGTCTCGCTAAGTTACACAGACTGCGTCTGGTTTTGAACTTGCGATTCTCCTGCCTACGCCTCCGGAGCCGCTGGGATTACAAGGCATGTGCCACCACGCCAGGCACGTCTCTGATTTTTAATGCAAGCACTAAAAGCTATAAATTTCTTTCTTAGAACTGTTTTTACTATATCCCAAAGGTTCTGGTAAATACTATTTTCATTTGATTCTAGGAATTTTTAAATTTCCTCACTGATTCTTCAATGACTCAGATCATTCATGAGTATTTGTTCAATCTCCTTGTATTTGTGTAGTTTTTATAGTTGTTCTTGTATTGATCTCTAGTTTTATTCCATTATGGACTGATAAAATACACTAAATTATTTCAATTTTTTGTAGTCATTAAGACTTGGTATATAGCACAAAATGTGGTCTTTTTTCAAGCTTCGTGGGCTACTGTGAAGAACGTGTATTCTGCAGCTGTTGGATGGATGATTCTGTAGATGTCTATTAAGACTATTTGATATATGGTACAGTTTAACTCTGAAGTTTCTGGCTTGATTTTTTTGTTTGTTTTTTGGTCTGGATGATCTGTTGATGAGAGTGAGGTAATGAATTCACCCACTGTTATTGTATATGGACCTACCTGTCCATTTATGTACAGTAGTGTTTGTTTTATGAAATTGAGTGCACCAAGATTCAGCACATATTTACTTACAATCATTATATTTTCTCTTTTTATTTTTTTTTCTATTTTTACTTTTTTCATACTTGGGGTTTGAACCCAGGGCCTGTACATACTTGCCAAGTGTTCTACCAGGCCATTTTTTATTTTGTTTGGAGACATGTTCTTGCTAAATTACACAGGCTGTCTCGGGCCTTGAATTTACAATCCTCCTGCCCTAGCCTACCAAGTTGCTGAGATTATCATTATTTCCTCTTCATAGATTGTTCCCTTTATTAAAATGTATTGACCATCTTTATTTTTCCTAATTTAGTCTTGAAGTATACTTTGTTATATATGTGTATGGCTACTCATTCTTATTTTTTTCAGCTTCTCCTTGTTTGGTATATTGATTTCCATCCTTTTGCTTTCAGTCTTTGTGTGTCTTTGTCACTGAAGTATGTTTCTTGCAGGTAATAAACAGTTGGATCTAATGTTTTATTCCATTCAACTTGGGCTGTGTATTTTAATTAAAGAGTAAAACTGCTTACATTTAGGATTATTATTGCAAGGTATTTGCTGATTCTTGTAATTTTGTTCATTGTTTTTCTGATTGATCTGCACACTGTTCTTTCTCCCCTGTCCATATTGGGGAGTTCTTGGTTTACTGAATTGGACTTTTTTATTTCCTAATTGTCATTTGTTTATCTATTCCTCTCATGAACTTTACTCTTAACTTTCCTCCTCTGTTTTCAACATTCCTCTAAGAATCTTCTGCAGTGTTGGTTTAGTGGTCATGAATTTTTATTCTCTTTGATTTTAAAAGGTAACTTTGCTAGATATTGTAATCTTGGTTAAAATTTACCATCAAGCCTTGAAATATAACATGCCATACTTTCTCCCATTTTGGGTTTTTGATGAAGGATCTGTTAATCTGATGGGTTTCCTTTTGTGTGTGAGTTGGTATTTTTCTCTTGCAGCTTCTAATATTTCTTTGCTCTGTAATCTTGTCACTTTATAATGTGTTATAGAGAGGCTCTTCTTTGTTCTTGTCTATTTGGGATTCTAAATGACTTTTGTGCTTGGATTTCTGTTTCTTTCCCTAGATCTTGGGGACTTTCTGCTAAAATTTCATTGAATAGCTTTTCTATGTCTTTTATTTTTATCTCACCTCTTTCTTTTACCCAATGTATTCTTATGTTTGGTCTCTTGGTCATGTCCCAGAGTTCTCAAAAGTTATGAGCTTCGTGTATTTTTTATTATTGCCTGAAGATAGTATTTCCTTGACCTTTCTTTGACTTGTGATACTGTTTCCTGTACTTAATCTAACTCATCCATACTGCTTTCCATGGTGAGGTTTATTTGATATATTTACTTTTTTAATACTGAACCTTCTGTTTTGTTTTAAAAAATCTCAAATTCCTTACTGGATTTCTCATTCTTGTTGCTGAAATTTTCATCCAAATCTTGAATTGACTTCATTACTTCAATAATCTGTTCAGGTGTATCCTCTGTGAGATCATTGATCATTTTTAAATTAGAATTTTAAATTATTTTCCTGGCATTTCAACCATTGCAGGATGCTTGGATTCATCTGTACAGACCTTTTGACCTTTTGGAGCAATCATATTGCCTTCCTTTTTTATATTTATTGTAGTAGGGACTGGATGCCTTTGGAGACTGATGGTATAAAACGTTCTGATCAATGATGCAACTTCATGAGTACATGGGAAAAACAGGGGAATTTAACCCAAATATGCATTTGAGTTTTACTATATATTAGTTAAAGTTTCCATAAACCTTGTAAGTTGATAAAAGTGTGACCAAAAGTGATGTAATAGTTGCGTAATGGAAAAAGCCAATGCTGTGTTACTTTGTACCTTACCATAATTTACCAATAAAGGGAGAAAAAAATTTTCCTGGTCTTCTGGTGTACTTGGTTTAAAGATTTGACCTTTTGTAAGATGATTCCCCACCACAGAAACAGCAAGCAAGCTAGGAGGTGCAGGGCGCCCCTTCCACAGCCTGTGTGTGCTGCCTGGGTCACACAGCGCCCATCTTGCACTTTCTGCTGTGTGCCAGTTTGAGTACCTGTGGAGCTGAGTCTTTCCTCTCCTCTTTTGCTTAGAACCCCGCTGGGGAGATTCTCCCACTTTTCCTATTTTCCATGGTTCCTATGAGGGTAAGCTGTGTCTTATGTAAGTCTGAAGCTCACTATCTGTGCATTTATCCCAGTCTTCTCTATTGTTTGCTATTGCCCACTAGTGCCTTTTCATGCCACCCATCTCTCCCTGCAGCCACACACCTGATGTTTTTGTAGATTTGTAGAGATGCAGAAAAGTGTATGTATCTCTAGCCTGCCATCTTCTCAGATCAAAAACAAAAACAAAAAAGTCATTTCTTACTGGAAGTGAGTAAGGCAAACACATTGACACCAAATAGGAGAGAAAAGAAAAATCAGTTACATGGCAGATTTTCTTGGGTTCATCATTTGTTGGAAATGGTCTCATTCTTTTTTAAACATTAGCAGGCAATCACATTGAGAACCCTTTCCTCCACTTCAGGACACAAATCATAAACATCCCCAAAATTCCCAGCATAGTAGGGGGCTACACATACTATCATTTTGTCTTTTCAAACTCTCCCATTGACTTGATGGCTCCCAGTATTTCAGAAAATACACTCTGGAAATGAAGGACATTGGCTGGTAGCATTTTTTTCTCCAAACCCATCCTACCTGCACTGGAGAGAATAGAAGTTCCTAATATCTGCCTGTGTTGTTCGCTTCCTTTATTACATGACCGCTGCCATCTAAACTAGGAATCCCTTCCTAGTGCTGCTTTAACAAAGTCCTGCAGACTGGGTGGCTTAAAACAACAGAATTATGCCAGGCGAAGTGGTACATGCCTTAATCCCAGCGACTTGGGTGACTGAGGCGGGAGGATTGCAAGTCCAGAGGCAGTCTGCATAATTTAGCGAGACCTTGTCTCAAAAAGTTAACAAAAAATGGGCTGGGGGTGTAGCTCAGTGGTCCAGCACTTGCAAAGCAGGCAAGCACAAGGCCCTGGGTTGAACTCCCAGTACCCCCTCAAAACAACAACAACAACAACAACAACAAAACAATTATGTCATCTTATAGTTCTAGATTGCCTGCAGCCATACCAGTGTGGGATCCGATCCTGTCACATCTCAGAAGCTAAACAGGGTCAAACCTGGTTAGTACTTGGATGGGAGACCACCTGGGAACACCAGGTGCTATAAGATTGGGAGAAGGACCCAGCAGCCCACTCCCAAAAACAATCCACTATTGAAAACTCTATGAATAGCAGAGAAGCACAACAATAGTGTTGCACCTATTGTACATAGGGTTGTTATGAGTCAGACACCAACTTGTTGGCACCTAACAATATAGTTCTAGATCATGGGAATTAGAAACCAAGATTTCATGATTCACTCCCTTTGAGAATCTAAACAGAATCTCCTCTTCTCCCTAGACTCTGGTAAGAGCCATCAGTGTTTGCAATCCTTGCATCACTGTTGCGTCCACTCCTATTTCTAGTCCTGCCATCTCACTGTGATTTGTTTGTTTTTTTGTTTGTTTTTGTTTTGTTTTGTTTCTCAACAACACACCAGTTTGATTGCCTTGGGGCCTACCCCTGTGATCTGATCTAACATGATTCTATCAGCAAACATCAGGTTTCCCAGTCAGGTCACACACATATGAGGGTTTCAACCTTCAGTATACATTTGGGGGAGACAATCTTCAATAGTATTTTGGGCCTGATTAAAAATGATGGGCTTCAGTGTGAGAGGTCATAAAATTATGTGATGGTCTTAGAAAGTAAAGTACCCTGCTCAATCATACTCCCACATGTGTGGGTGTACAGGGAGCATCTTGCAATATCCAGTTCAATAGACATCCAAGATTCCCCCCTTTTTTGGTGAAATCATCAAACCTGGAGCCTCACAAATGATAGGTGAGTGTTCAGCTATGAAGCTTCACCCACAGCCCATTCACTTTTCTTACTTTAATCTTATCCTTGTATCTAAGTAGATGCTATGGGTTATCTTGTTATGTACTAAATATAAAATTACTATTGAGATATTATACCTTCATTTTTCATATAAAAATTTGAAATTCATTATATATTTTGCACATACATCATCACACCTTCATTTGGAACATCCCTTTTCAGATGGTCAGCACTAACAAGGGGACAGTGACAACCAAGTTAGGAATAGTTCTTTTCTTTTTTTATTGGAAAATTTTAATGTACAACCTAAAGGGTATCATTCTGACATGTATTACATTGTGATATTTCCATATATGCATTTCATTGTACATTGCTCACATAACCTCTCCCTTACCCTTTCATCACCCTCCTCCCTCATCCCCATCCCCCTACCAATGATCTCCTTTCTACTTGTATGTCTTTTTGTTGGAATATTTATCTATGTACACACATCGCGATTTTGATTTAAGTCTAAACATTTTTCTATGGTGATCTATCTTTTTTTATTCTCAGCAGTATTACATGAGTGATCTAGTCGACATATATACTATATATATATATACATATATATAATATATATATATATAATATATATATATATACATATATATAATATATATATATAATATATATATATCCATCCTTTGGTATTATTGGTATTATTATTATTTCCTATACTAATAAAGTTGAGCTGTTTACATTGAGGTTGACCTCTACCCCCTTCCTCCCTCATTGGCCCTTCTCTACCTCCTGTCTCCTCCCATCATGGCATTCCTTTTGCTAGATCCCTCCCTCCTTCTTTCCACTCCTTAAATTGTCCTTTCGACACTACATTTACATGAGCTTTTTATTATGTTCCAATTTATGTATAAGATTTTTTCCTTTTTTTAAGTTTGGTTCAGCTCCCACATATGAGTGAGAATATATGATATTTCTCTTTTTGGGCTTGTATTTGTTCACTTAAGATAATTTTCTCCAATTCCATCCATTTTGCTGAAAATGACGTTATTTCATTTTTTTAATTGCTGAGTAGTATTCCACTGTGTATATGTACCATTTTCATTTTCATTTTTCTGCAAGCGGACATCCATGTTTCCCAGTATCATTTATTGAAAAGGCTATCCTTTCTCCAATTCACCTGTTTTGCTCCTTTCTTGAAAATCACGTGGCTACAGATGCATTGGCTGGGATTTAGCTCAGTTGGTAGAGCACTGTGCTGTAGTCTCTGAGGTCCCGAGTTCAATTCCCAGCACCGCAAAAATGGGAGAAGGACGTGGCAGTCCACTCCCAAGGCAATCCCGAAACAGTCAGCCATTGAGAACCCTATGAGGGTTGCTATGAGTCAGATACCGACTCTACGGCACCTAACAACAACAGCAATAGATGCATTGATGTATCTCTGGGTCCTCTGTTCTGTTCCACTGGCCTTCAGGCCTATTTTTGTTTCAGTACCTAGCTGTTCTTGCTACTACAGCCCTATAGTATAGATTAAGGTCAGGGATTGTGATCCCACTTGCACTAGTTTTGCAGCTTAAGAGTATTTTGACTATATGTGGTCTTTTGTAGTTCCATATGCCATTTCCTGGCAGCTGGGGGAGAGTAGTGGGCACCCAACTCTCCCTAGAGATTTGATGGAATTGAGCAAGTGCGCTCCACCAAGAGTGACCAACCTGAAATGTCCCTGGCAACCCTTGGGAGTGCTACTGGCCTGGCTCTGGCCCCATCAGGGGTCCACTGTGTGAGCCTCCTCCAGGATGCTTTCCATGCCCCACTCCACAAACACAGATCAGCCTCCATTCCCACAAGTTTAAGGGGGAACAAGAGGAGGCCAGACACCTGCAGAGAAGGACTGAGCTGGTTCTGGCATAGGATGCACCTGCAGCCCTGGTTTGGACCACTGTGGAGGGGTGTGTGAGTGCCAAAGCCTCCCAGGGTGTGCATGAAGGGGTTGAGAGAAGCCCATGCCTATAGGGAGAGCCCCATTTCCCCCCTAGGTTCCTGGGTGTGGTGTAGAGCAGCAAATTTGCAGGATGGGGATGCCACTGCCTGCCTATGAGGTGAGGGGATGATGTCAGGCCGGTGGTTGGCAGAGCGCAGCTGGGGTCAGGAGGTAACCGTATCTCCCATGCAGCAAGAAACAGAAGTGGCTGGCTGTGCATCAAAACTACATTGAGAATCCATTCACCCCATTCAGAATGATTCTCATCAGGAAAACAGGCAACCACAGAGCTGGTGAGGATGTGGGGGAGAGGAGACCCTCAAAGACTGTTGGGGGAAGGTGAATTCCTGTAGCCACGATGGATGTCAGTATAGAGGTTCCTGAGAACACTTAAAATAGAACTACCATCTGACCCAGCTATACCATTCCTGTGTACATTGTATGTTTTCTCTCACACATGAAATCTAGATTTTAAAAAATATATAAGCCACGGTGAATGTCTGTAATACCAGCACCTCAGCACGAGGCTGCAGAATCATGAGTTTGAGGGCAGAATTTAGATCCAGTCTCAATAAAAAATAAAAGAGGTGCTAGGGGTGCAGCTCAGTGACAGAGCACACACCTAGCACATGTAAAGCCTAGTACTGTGGGAGAGAAGCTGTATGTGAGGGGTGATATAGGAGTGCTGTGGCCTGATAGAGCCAGGCCCTCCCTGACACCAAGTCCCATCACTTAACACCACAGGCTGAAGGATGAGATAGCAGATACAAGGCTGGTCAAAAAAAAAAAAAAAATGTTGTTGTTAGGTGCCATCGAGTTTTGTCCAACTCATAGAGACCCTCATAGGGTTGGGTTTTTTTTTTTTTTTTTTTTTAGAAATTTTTAATGTACATCATAATGTGATTCATTTTCACATGCTTTTCATTGTGACAATTTTCATATATGTAATTTGATAAACATTATTCATATAGGTTACCCCTTACCCTCCCCTGTGTTTCCCCCCTTCCTATCTAAGTTTCCTATCCAAGTCTTCTGTATCTTTTACTATGTAGTATTTTTCTATATGTCCTTGGGTTCTATTTCCTCATAGGGTTTTCAATGGCTGATTGTTTCGGGATTACTTCTGGAGTGGATTGTCACATCCTTCTCCCATTTTTTTGTGGTGCTACAAATTGAACTTGAGACCTCAGAGACTGGAGAGCAGCACTCTACCAAGTAAGCTAAATCCCAGCTCAGTTGGTGGAGCACCACTCTGCACTCTCGGAGGTCATGAGTTTGATTCCCAGCACCACGAAAATAGGAGAAGGACGTGGCAATCCACTCCTGAGGCAATCCTGAAACAATCAGCCATGAAAACCCTATAAAGGTCACTGTGAATTGGACACAACTCAACATCACCTAACAACAACAACAACAACATAAGCCCGGGCCCTTTCTGCCACTGATCCCTGGAAAGACCAACAATAATAGGCAGGGGCTTCTCTTCAACACCTTCCAGCCTGAAGAGGCTCCAGAAGAAAACCTACCTCCAAATGCCCAAGGTCAACATCACTGTTCTGCCAAAGGAGGTCCTGGGGAAAGCTATTTCTGAGAGGTGCCACATGGGTTACATGGCATGACAGAGGCACACTCTGTGAACAGACCCTGTCACTTAACTCGAAGGTTACCAGGATGACACAGCTAAGACTCATCACTCATCTGACACCAGGCCCCAACTTTCAAAACCACAGGCTCCAAGCACAAGATGGCTAAGTATTTTCACAAGAAAGGTAATTGGAATGAACCCCAAAACTGTCCACAAAGTGAATTACTTCCAGCCAAGGTTTAGCCCCAAATGTCCAAATCTCCTTAAAGCACAAGCCCATTACCTAGCATACACCAATAAATGCCCTTGTTGCCTGCCTGCTGCCCTCTTGCAGTGGTCTAACAGGCTTTCTCTTTTCTGCTATATTCCGAGCTCCAGTAAGTTCTGGCCTCTGTCTGCCCTCTACACTAGCAGCCCAAAAGGGACAGGGAAAATGAAATGAGGTCAAGAGTGGTGTCTACCTCAACTTCCAGAGTACAATTAGAAAGTTACAATAATGAAAAAGTGAATACTAGCTCCCCACTTGAAAGAGGAGAAAAAGAAAATAGAGACCAAAGAAATCCAGGACAGTTCTGCAGAAGTGTGTGTGGGGGAAGACCATGACAGCACAAACAGCATTGGATCATCCATCTGAGGGATCCTGGGGACATGGGAAATCTGGGAAATCTAGGGAAATCTGGGGACATGGGAGGAAATGGCTGCCCCAAGGGGTGCAACAAAATTAGCTACTAGGCCATGGGCCCAAGTAAGGCTAAGTCATATGAAAATGGATGGGTCGGCCATTAGCCTATGTGGGGCTAAGCCAAATGGCAAGAGTTGCAAATGCAACAGAATTGGCTAGTAGGCCATCAGCCCACATGGACCAGCCCCCTATTGAGCCTGGACAATAATGAGGCTGACACCCTCACCCAGACCTGTAGCATATGGGTGCCCCAGATTGATGTAGTTCTGTAGGTCCATTGCTGGTTGGGATACTTGAGTCCCCAGACCATGCTACAAGGGGCCCAATATTGGGGTCTAGAGGTTACCTCTATAGAAGCAACACAGGCAGTCAGGAAGTGTCCTGCCTGTGCTATAGCCCATCTAATGTGCTATGGTGTGCAAGCAAAGCAAGGCTCCATACAACAGTGTGACATACCCCTTCAGTACTGACAGATCAATTTCATAGGTGTGTTGCCTTCAGACCAGAAGAGAAACTGCCTAGTGTGAGCACCCTCTGGGATGAAGAAGTAGACCTAAGGGGTAGCCCTTTGGTGCCATTCCCCATCCACATCTCCGCCCGTTTAAGGGATGGAATGTTGGGTAAATGCCTAAAAGGGTAAACAGGCTGAGCTGATGAGACACAGACTGGCACATTTGCACAACATGACTATAATTTAATCCCACACACGTTTGCTGCTGCCCTGCCTTGGGCTCCTTGTCTGTGCATCTTTGGATCACCTGGATCTGCCGTTTTTGCTGCCCTCAACCTTGGCTGAGAAACTACTCAGCAGATAACTGCACAGAGGCATCTGGTGGAGGAGCCACTAGATATGGAGGGGGAGTCCACGTGCACTCCCTACTGCTGCCACCCGATACCACAAACCTGTGGAGAGCCACATCCCTTCTCTGGGGTGTGCTGGGAGACGGGACCCTCACTGAACCCTGCTTGCTGCACCAAATGTCAGATCATGGTGCCAACTGTGGCAATTGTCAATTCTGAGCTAAGTTCCTTGGCCAGAGAAAATGCTTGGAGCCCAAAGAGAAACCAAAACATTCTCAAGGAGTTGAGGACAGGTTTGACAAGCTTGACTCCAGGGTGCCCCTCTCAGTACTCTCCATGACACCACCACCCCTGGCCACCACCCTCTGTAGGCCCTGTTGCCTCTGCCTGCCCCTAGTCCTCTCCATGCTCTGGTCCTCTCTCTGCACCCAGCACTGGTGGAGGGGCTTCTTAAGGTTTTTACACAATAGTTGCTAATTGCCAAAACTATTGTCCAATCACATCACAGTTACATGGGGTTACATCATAGTCAGATCGTGCACATGCACCAGTCTCTCATTATCTCAGCCTGTTTGCCATTTTAGGCATTTACCCAACCATCCTCCATTCTGGAGAAATCTGCAACCCTTTCCACGCTGGAACTCTGCATCTGAGAGGCAGTGTCCAGGTAAAAACACAGTTGGAAAATATGTTTGAAGACCATCATCTCCCCCACCAGGGGCTATGATTTCATTCATGTCCTCTGATTCCACAGCCCCAGGAAGCAGCTGTATGTGGGCAAACTTAGTCCCAAGCCTCTGAGTAATCCGTTTTCACAGATGCTATCTGGGGTGGCACTGAAGAATTCATTTTAAGGGGTTTGGTGAGATTCTGTGAATAGCCCCATGCTTAGGTGAGAACATGCCTTACAGAGTATAAGAATGGGAGTTCTAACCTGATACAGCTGGGGTTCAAGACAGTCACGGAACATTCCATGTAGCCCATACATATCGGCATGCCAACTACATGTGCTGAAACTCACAGCCACATTTCCATTGCCTGGAAAGCCAGTAATTATAATGAACTCAGAAATTCTAAATCAGCAAGTCAAAAACAAAGAAAAAAGCTAGTTTTTACCTATGCTCACCCCATGGGTTAATATAGTGTTGACCCGTTTCTACACATATACCCTTTAGTTCCTCTATTGGTTGTGCTTGTATGAGAACATGTGGCTATGTGAGAAATTCTTTTTCCAACCTAAAGCAAATGGAAAAAACAAAACAAAACTGGAGAGCACTTGGGTATTTTCTACCACCCAACATATTCAGAATAAAGGCAAAACAATCTCAACAGCCCTGGATCTTAGGGGATTCAGAAGAGTGAACTCCTGTGGAAGATGCCATACCCTGGGTGCATGTTATTGTATATTTGTCAAAACACAAAGTACAACACAAAAAGTGAACCATAATGTGAAGTGTGCATATTAATGTCAATATATCAGTCTTGGCTTATTAATTAGGACATGCGCAAAACAGGTGAAGTGGTGCAGGTGAGAGAGAAGAGTGAAAAAGGAACTTTCTGTATTTTCTCCCTACCTATTTCAAACACAAAACTGTTCTAAAAAACATTTAAGAAAAGAAGAATTCCCAATGTGGTGGTCACTATTCTCCTTGGTGGTGATCATCTCAAATGTGGCTGTTTCAAATGAAGATTAACTCCAAAATACCCAATGAATGTCAAATTTTTCTATGAAAAGTGAAGGTCTAACATGTCAATAATTTTTATATTTAGGAGTTGGGTGTGGTGGCATTTGCCTGTAATCCCAGCGGCTGGGGAGGCAGAGGCAGGAGGATCACAAGTTCGAGACCAGAGGCGGTCTGCATAACTTAGCAAGACCCTGTCTCAAAAAGTAGAAAATAGGCTGGGGGTGCAGCTCAGTGGTCCAGCACTTGCAGAGCATGCAAGCGAGAGGCTTTGGGTCCAACACCCAGTACTGCAAAAATAAATAAATAAATATAAAAAAAATAATAATGATAATTTTTATATTTAGTATACATCAAGATAAGGCATTGCATCTGCTGGGTTTTATATACAAGGTGTGATAAAAAATCATGGTGAACGTTTAAATTTTTAAAATTTATTATGATAAAAGACACATTGCCATTAATTCCCCCAAAATGCTCCCCATCTTTGAACACATTTATCCCATTTTTTTTGCCAGTTCTGGAAATCCTCATTCTTGAATGTTTTTAATTGTGCTGCCTTGGTTGCCTCCGTGTTCCAAATCAATTAAAAATGTTTACCAATCCTGGTCATTTTTAATGTGAAGAAGAGCAAGAGGTCACACGGTGTCAGATCCAGTGAATAAGGTGGTTGAAGATATATCCTGTTTTTATTTGAAAGAAATGCTGTACCAGGAGCAGTATGTGACAGAGCATTGTCATGATGGAGGATGAAATTAAAGACACAAAAGAGGACTTCCGGAACTGCTTCAGGAAGTGTCAAATACAATGGAACAAGTGAGTTTGAAGCCGGCAGGGAGAGTTTTTTAAGGGGCATTAAGAGCAATGCCTTTTACTGTAATAAATTTTATTGAAACATTCTCCATATTTTTCAATCATGTCTGTATATAACAAGGGAGCAGACCCCCTAAAAACTGGAAATGAAGGTGAAAATGATTCTCCACTGTTTCTTTGATGGGAGAGGGACTGTGCACTTGGAATTTGTTCTTCCAGATCGAATGGTCAAACCAAAGATTTTACTCTCTGGAAGCTTTGAGGTTGCTTCATAATATGCAGACAAAACCTCCTGCAGGTGACTGGTTCTTCCACCAATTCAAAGCACCTGCTCACATATAGTAAATGTTCAGCAGTTTTTGGCATGACCTCTCAGCCCCACCCTCCCTAGTCACCCGATCTCACCTCAGTGTCTTGTTTCCCTGGGTGAAAAATGTACTGAAATTTAATGTTTGCTGATGTGAAGGAGTTTAAACGTTTTTTGAGCAGTAGAAAAATGTCTGAATAGGTGTGTTGCATCAAAAGGAGAGTACTTTGAAGCTGACTGCTGTTTCAATATAGAACATAAATACATGATTTTTATAAATAAATTTTGGGTTTTTGCAGGGGTGACATCTCATATTAAAGATAAGACAAGAACAAGGAAAGCTAGGCATGGTGGCCCACACGTGTAATCTCAGTGACTTGGGACGTGGAGGCAGGAGGATTGTGAGTTGGAGGCCAGAGGCAGCCTGAGGAGCTTAGTGAGACCATCTCAAAATAAAAAGTAAAAAATGGGCTGGGGAAGTGACTCAGTGGTTGAGAATTTGCCTGGCATTTGGGAGACTCTAGGTTTGATCTCCCCCATGTGTCACAAAGTTTGATCATAACAGCACTGGGGGAAATCCTACAAACCTACACATCTGTTAGACTGAGAGATGTGCCCAGTACACATATACAGATGAAGAGTATGGCTGAGCGGAGAATTCCACATTCTGAGAACAGCACATGATTTTATGACCTCCCAAACTGAAGCCCATCACTTCTAAATCAGGCCTAGAGTATTGTTATGGATTGACTTGTTTCCCCCAAATGCATATTGAAGTCTGAAATATTGGAACATGTGAATGTGCCCTTATTTGGAAATACAGTGTTTGTTAATAGAATCAGGTTAAGATGGGATCACTGAACCATATTCCAATGCAATTGCGTGTTTATAAGAAGAAAACACAGCAAGGTGACAGTGATAGAGACACAAGTGGACACCAGCAGTGACCCAAGGATTGCCAAGCACTGATGGCTTTACCAGAGACATGGGAGTTAGAGGGAGATTCTGTCCAGATTCTTGAAGGGGGTGAATCTTGTGAATTCTTGATTTCTAATTCCCATGGTCTAGAGCTAGAAGGGGCTGGGATTTAGCTCAGTTGGTAGAGCACTGCGCTCAGTCTCTGAGGTCCAGAGTTCAATTCCCAGCACCGCAAAAATGGGAGAAGGGCCTGGCAATCCACTCCCAAGGCAATCCCAAAACAGTCTGCCATTGAAAACCCTGTGAGGGTCACTATGAGTCGGATACCAACTCCGTGGTACCTAACAACAACAACAAGAGCTAGAAGAGCATATCAGTCTGTTGTTCTAAGCCACTCAGTTTGTGAAACTTTGTTAAAGCAGCACTAGGAAGAGAATCCAGGCTTACATGGCAGAAATCATGTAAAAAAGGAAGCAAACAACACAGGTAGATATCAGAAACTTTATTCTTTCCTTTCCAGGGAGGATGGGTTTGGAGAAAAAATAGTTGCTATGGGACAATGTCCTGGTTTTCCAGGTGTACTTTATGGAATATTAGGAGCCAACAGGTCTATTATAGCATTTGACAAGGCAGAATAATAGTATGTGTAGGCCCCCACTATGTTGGGAATTGTGGAGGTATTTGTGGGCTGTATTGTAAAATGGAGGAAATTGTTCTCAGCCTGAGTGGCATGAGGTCCAGTTGGTACTTCCTTGCCAACGTTGAAAAAAGAATGGGACTATTTCTAACTAACGATGAACTCAAGAAAACCTTCCGTGTAACTGGTTTTTCTAGTCTCACCTGTTTCTTTGGTGTCTATTATTTTTCTTGTTTTTTAATTGTCACACAGTGTAATGGGTTTCCTTATGGGGTTTTCATTCTGTATTTTGCATGTGGGGATGGGTTTAACTCAGCGGGTAGAGCACTGCTCCTCATTCTCTGAGGACCAGGGTTCAATCCCCAGCACCACAAACATGAGAGGATGTGGCAATCCACTCCCATAGCAATCAAAAACAATCAGCCAATGAAAACCCTATGAAAGTTACTAAGAGTCAAACCTGATTCGATAGCACCTAACAACTTTGCACTTGCTCTCTCCCTCTTTACTCTCCTAGATTGCTCCCCCACTCCCTCCTCCTACTCTTCTCTGGCTTCCAGAAGAGTCACTTTGTACTTTCTAATCTTGTTAGGTGCCATCATTTGCTGTCCAACACACAGTGACCCTATGTACAACAGAAAGAACACCACCGTCACTGCTTCTCTGCTATTCATAGGATTTTCAATCGCTCATTATTATTTTGGGGCAGGGGGAGTGGGTTGCCAGGTCCTTCTACCAAGCCTACATCACCTGGTGTTCCCAGGCAGTCTCCCATCCAAGTACTAATCAGGTCCGACCATGCTTAGCTTCTGAGATCTGATGGGACTGGACGCCACAGTGGTACAGCTGCAGGCTTTCTAATGTTAGGTACATACAATTGTGTGTGCGCATGTTTGTGAGTGCATGGGTGTGTGTGCACATGCTTCCTTAAAGGTAGATCTACCTTCCATATCTACATGCTGTATTTCTCTTTTGGAGACTGGTTTATTTCAGCTAATATGCTCTCCAGATCCATCCATGGTGTCTATGTTTTGCCTAACTCACTTTCCCAATAAGAAACTTTTTGTGAGTTTTTCTTTTTCTTTTTGTTTTATTTGGCGCTGAAACAATGGCAGATTAGCGATACCTACCATCTTCCACATCTCTAGGAATCCACAAAAAACATCAGGTGTGTGGCTGCCAGGAGCGGTGGATGGCATGAAAGGCAGCAGAGGGCAACAGTAAACAGTAGACAGAGACCAGGTGGAAAGAAATACAGAATGCTAGATCTGTATAACTCACCCTAACAAAGAATGCAGAAACACGGGAAACCCAGCGAATATACCCTGTGGGGTTGCAAGCAAGAGAGAAAAGCCTCCAGAGTTGCACAGGTTGCAAACTGGCACACAGCACACAGTTTAAGGTGCGAGATCTGCGACCTCTGTAGCAAGCTCATTCTGGAAGAGGGGCGCTCTGCACCTGCCAGCTTGCTCCCTGGTTGTGAGGTGGGGAGTCATCTTAGGACAAGTCTTATAGGAAAACCTCTAAGCCAAGGAGAATAGAAACCCGTGAAGTTTCATATCATCCACCTCTAAAGTCTTCCACTCCCCACTGTAATAAGCATGAAAAAGCAAGGTTATGTGACTGCTCCAAAAGTTCCTAAGTCTTCATAGCCAAATACGAGGGTTCTGCAATGGTTGAAGTGCCAGGAAAATAATTCAAAATTCTGGACTTCAGAGAAGACACATCCAAAGAGATGAATGAAGAAATGAAGTCATTTCAAGACCTGGCTGCAAAATTCAGTCATAAGGATGAGAAATTCAACAAGGAATTTGATATTCTGAAAAGACCAAAATAATAAAAAAAAAAAGTTTAAAAATCCCCAGAAGGTTGGGCATGGAAAAGTCAATGAATCAAACAAAACATACAATGGAAAGCAACACCAATGGACTCAGGGAGAAGGAACATTATCACAGAAAAAATATAACAAGTTCATAACTTCCAAGAAGTCTGGGACATGATCAAGAGACCAAATGTAAGAATCCATTGGGTACAAGAGCTGAGATAAAAATCTTAAATATAGAAAAACTATTCAATGAAATTACAGCAGAAAATTTCCTAATTCTAGGGAAAGAAATGAACATCTAAGCAAAAAAGACATTTAGAAGCCCAAGTAGACACGACCAACAAAGAACACATTATAGTTAAAATGACAAGACTGCAAAACAGATCACATTCTGGCCCTACAGCAAGTCTGAATGACTACAAAAAAATTTAAATAATTTCTTGTATCTTATCAGATCATAATGTAATAAAACTAAAAATAAACATCAGGAAAAATCACAGAAACTATAAAGATACAAAGAGCTTGAACAGTACAATGAGAGGAAATTTAAAAATTCTTAGAATGAAAATACTATTTATCAGGACCTTTAGGAAATAGTAAAGATAATTTTAAGAGGGAAGTTTATAGGCATGAGTGCTTACACTAAAAAAATCAGAGAGAACAGGAACAGGAGCTCCATGATGCACCTCTAGGTCTTAGAAAAGCAAGTCAAACTAAAATTTAATAGAAAGAAATAAAAATTTGAGCACAGTTCAGTGAAATGGACACTAAAAGAACAACACAAAGAATCAATAAAACAAAATGTTTGTTCTTTGAAAAGATAAACAATATTGAAAAAACCTCAGCCATCCATCAACAGACAAAAATGTGGCAGACATACATAATGGCATTTTAATCAGTCATAAAAAATGAAATTATGTCATTTATAGGAAAGTGGATGGAACTGGAAATCTTGTTAAATAAGCCAGACTCAGAAAGATAAATATCCTGTTTTCTCTCATTTGCAAAATCTAGATTTAAAATGACATATATACAAACATAGCCTACAACCGTACCACTGTGGCAGCTGATCCCATCAAGTTTCGGAAGCTAAGCAGAGTCGTGCATGGATGGGAGACAGCCTGGGAACACCTGGTGCTGTAGGCTTGGGAGAAGGACCCTGCAGCCCATTCCCAAAAAAGAATCAGCTATTGAAAAGCCTATGAAAAGCAAAGAAGCAGAAACACTAACAATACTGTTTTGTCTGTTGTATGTAGGGTCACTATGAGTTGAACACTGACTCAACGGCACCTAACAACAACATATACAAATATACAATGTAGACACATACATATACATATATGCACATACACAAATACATATATATGGATACACACACACACACACTTACACACATATAGAGACACAGAGAGAGAGAGAGATGAAAGAGGAAAAAATTACAAGGAAGGACACCAGTAGGAGGGGGAAAGTGGGGACAAGGCTGGATAATGGGTGATGAACATGAACAATGGACATATATAGGAAAATGTTAGTGAATTAAGTTATTTTGTTTGTCAATTTAAAAATAAACAATAAAAAGAAAAAAGACAAGAAAATAGAAGGCAGATTCTGAAAAAAGACCAATGGGAGGTGGGACAAGAAAGGGCAATGGAGGGTACATATGATCAAAGTACAGTATATACATGTATAAAATTATTATAATGAAACCCATGTTTTACACTTAATATACACTAGTAGGAGAAAGGGGCTGGGATTTAGCTCAGTTGGTAGAGCACTGCGTTGCAGTCTCTGAGGTCCCGAGTTCAATTCCCAGCACCGTGAAAATGGGAGAAAGACCTGGCAATCCACTCCCAAGGCAATCCCGAAACAGCCATCAAAAACCCTATGAGGGTCGCTATGAGTTGGATACCGACCCGATGGCACCCAACAACAACAACCACAGTAAGAGAAAAAAATCGAAATAGACAAACTTCCATCTCAGAACTTCCTTTGCTGAACACCATAAAGCTTGTAATGTTCAATTTCCATCTTTGTTTGTCTCAATATATTTTTGCATTCTCCTTTCATACATTAATGTTTGCTTCATTTATGTAGGAACCCTGATACTGGGTGCATACAAATTTACCATTGTTACAGTCTTTTGATGAATTGACTGCCTTATTATTATATAATGATCATTTTTGTCTCTCTCTTTTTTTTTTTTTTTTTGTGGTACTGGAGGGTTGAACCCAGGGCCTTGCACCTGCGTGCTCTACAAGTGCTGGACCACTGAGCTGAACCTCAGCCCATTTTTTTACTTTTTGAGACAGGGTCTCACTAAGTTACGCAGACTGCCTCTGGTCTCGAACTTGCGATCCTCCTGCCTCCGCCTCTCGAGCCGCTGGGATTACAGGCACGCGCCACCACGCCCGACCATTTTTGTCTCTTGTTCCAAGTTTTTCCTTAGTCTTTTTAATTATATGCAAGTATACTCACCACTGCTCTTCTGATTATGATTGTGCATGGAATGTCATGGAATAAATTTTTCCCCTCATTTTCTGTGTATCTTTAAAGTCTCTTACAGGCAACTTATGGTTTGATCTTTTATAAAAGTAAATTTGGATACTCCATGTCGCTTGATTTAATAATTTAGTCCATTTACACTTGAATTGTTGATAAGGACTGCACTGTCTATATTCAAAGCTGTTTCCCAGTGTGAAATCTTTCATGCATCTGAAGGAAACAGGGATAAGTAAAGGACTTACCACAGTGTGTACATTCATGTTGTCTCTCCCCACCATGAACTCCTTCATATTTTTGAAGGGAGCTGTGACCTCTGAAGGCTTTCCCACACTGTTTACATTCATAGGGTTTTTCTCCTGTGTGAGATCTTCCATGTATTTGAAGGGAACTGTGACCGCGGAAGGCTTTACTGCCTTCTTTACATTCATAAGGTTTTTCTCTAGTATGAATTCTTTCATGCCTTCGAAGGGAACCAGAGCAACTGAGAGTTTTACCACACTGTGTACATTCATAGGGTTTTTCTCCACTGTGAAATCTTTTGTGAAACTGAAGGGAACTCTGATATCTGAAGGTTTTACCATGCTGTTTGCATTCACAAGGTTTTTCTCTAGTATGAATTCTCTCATGTAATTGAAGGGACCAGGAGGAACTGAGTGGTTTCCCACACTGCTGACATTCATAGGGGTTTTATTTTCTGTGAGTCATCTCATGTGCTCGAAGGGTGCTGTGGCATCTGAAGGCTTTCCCACAGTGCTCACACGTGTAGGGTTTTCCCCTGTGAGTTTTTTCATGTCTTCGAAGGGATTTAGAAGAACTGACAGCTTTACCACACTGTTTGCATTCATAAAGTTTTTCTACAGGGTGAGTGCGTTCATATATTTGGCAAGGACTAGGGCAATCAAAGGCCTTTCCACACTGCATGCATCCATAGGATGTTTCTCCACCATGCATGTGTTGATATATTTGAAATGAAGTGGGAAAACTAAAGGCTTTCAAACATACCTCCCATTCATAATGTTCATGTAAGGTATGGGTTGCCATGTGTCTGTGAACACATGTGGGAGAGGTGAAGGTCTCCCCACTGTTTACACTCACATGGCTCCCTTCCATATTCCTCCAGTTCACGGGGATTATATCCAGTGTGTGATATGACATCCCTATGAAAAGATGAATGACAAATATAAGAACTTCCACAAACGGCATTCACCTGCCTTAGTCCCTCTAGAAATGTTTTTACATGTATTCAGATTTTGAATCTGAAGGAGGTTTTTCCACACTGAGTACCTTCTTTACTATCACACCTTTTCTCTATCACCCAACTTCTGTAAAACGCAACAAGTACATGAGCAATAGTGGCTTTAATAGATCCACTTATAAGTAGGTCTTGGACTTACACTGCTCCCCAAATCAGGGACAGTGTGTGTTTTCTGCCTTATCTGAATGGCATGAAAGTAGATAAACTGAGTCCTCTGCAACATGGCTCACACACACCTATTAATAGTGACACATACAGTTTCTTAGTAAACATTAGACATCTCTGTTACCTTGAATTGTGTGTGTGTGTGTGTGTGTGTGTGTGTGTGTGTGTGTGTGTGTGTTTTGGTGGTACTGAGGGGCTGAACCCAAGGCCTCACATATACTTTGCAAGTGCTCTACCACTGGGCTGCACCTCCAGCCCATTTTTTAATTTTTATCTTGAGTCAAGGTCTCACTAAATTACACAGGCTGCTTCTGGCCCCGAACCTGTGATCCTCTTGCCTACACCTCCAAGTCACTGGGATTATAGTGAAGTATAGATTTTTAATGAAAAATTTCCAATGATGAATAAACTTAGGTTGTGTTTACTTGTTTTGTTTGCTTGTTTTTAAATTTTCATGACATGGTAAGATTCTCCCAAGGGACACTGCTGTTTATTGTGCATGTAATTTACCTTAGATTTCACCCATGATTTTTGTACCCATCTTCAGTGTTCTGGACTTCCCATCTGTTCCCTAAAATGTAGACCCAGGAAAATTTATGAATTATTAGATATTATACAAATATTCTTAGTTTCTAGGTTTGATTACATTGTAAGCATGCCTGACCTATTCACCAAATTCTTCCCTTTCCACATTCCAACACAGAGCAGCATCAATAACCAAGAAATGTTTGCAGATTAATGTGAAGGAATGAAGTCATTCTTACCTACAGAGGCGAGGTTCCTGCAGAACTCCAGCATCACATCTGTGTGGAGATTCTTCTGAAAAGGATCCAGCAAAGTCCACTCCTCCTGGGTGAAGGTCACAGCCACATCCTCAAAGGACACTGATTCCTAAAACAGTGCACACATGTGTACAGGAGACAGATGAAACCAACAACAGTGTGAACTTACACTCAGGTCCTAAGGTGGTCATGTGATTCTGCTGGTCACCCCTAATGTCTTTCTATACAGTGGCTCTCCGGGACCTATCTCAAGTAAGTCCTACACCTTATGCACAGAAGAGAGTCAACATTAGAGGTTCTGAGACAGTTTGTCTTGAGAAGTTCCTGCTCCCAAAGCTTGACCCTTGCTGGTATCAGAGAGCTTAAGACTCTGGGAGAGATTCTGCTAAGATCATCGACAGATCATTGTCTTGCCATGTGTAAGTTTTGTTTTCCTTCTGAAAGTATGTAACTTGGCCCACACTCACAGCAGTGTCTAAGGTTCAGGCCCCAAAAAACACTGTCCACAAAGTTTCTCATAAGCTCCCCTGTTAGATGCTATTTCATGCATGTTGTCAGAACTTGTTACACCAACAGAGAATATTTGGAAGTCTGCAAGGAGTTTAGTTAAGGACAAATATAGTCAAGTAGTAAACATTGTACATAATATCTACTGAAACTCACAGAACAATTTTTTAAATTCACGTGAGTAATGTCAAAGCAGAATGAAATAAATGGAATGAGGACATGTTCTTAGAAATATCTCAATGTAGCCAGGTGTGACGGCACATATGTGCTGTCTCAGCTACCTCGGAGGCTGGTGCTAAAGGATCAGTCAAGTTCAGGAGTTTGAGTCCAGTCTGGCCAATGTCTCAAAAGGCTCAACTCTTCCAAATTGTGCCTTTATAAAATCTCATGAGTCTCTGAAACAGCCTTTTTATTAGTCAACAGAAATGACTTTTCCAAGCCTACTAGGAATAACAATCGTCTAGCAATTGAAGTCTTCTGAACAATAGGTGATAGCTTCCCTAACATGCCTCAAGGGTTTTCAGTTTATAATACCCAACAGCTTAATATTGGTAGAGAAATTATAAAATAGACAAAAGGAAAGGAGAAATGTCCTCACTGAGCTGGCACTTGTATACAAAGCTGATTAGTGATACAGCAGGCCCTGTAGAGCAGTGGAAGAAACCACAGCACTTTAAAACATGGTACAAGAGAGCAGTGTGAGGGGGGCACTACTGTGATCACAGCACCCAGAGCCAGAGGCTGGAGGACCTAGACTTCAAGGACAACCTGGGCTACTCAGAATGAGACTGCCAGAATTAATTAATTAAAAATAAAAACAAAACAACAAAAACACAGGGCAAGGCAAACTGATCTTTCATGGGAAAAATGCATTGCATTTGTCCCTCTCCTCAATCATCAAACTGATAGAGATACAAATGTGAACGATATAGCTCAAACGCTTTTGGAAGCCATGGGAAAATGTTTTTTGGATGGAATACACAGGATTTTATAATTTATTTATTTATTTATTTATTTTGGCAGTGTGGGCCTTAAGTCATGGCCTCACACATACTTTGCAAGCACTTTACCACTCAGCTGCATCCTCAGCCCATTTTCATTTTTTATCTTGAGTCAAAGCTTCACTAAATTGTGCAAGCTGTCTCTGGCCTCAACTAGCAACACCTCTTCCACCTCCCGAATTGCTGGGATTATAGATGTGCCTAATCATGCCCTGCTAAGATTTTCTTTATATAAGAAAAAGTAAGCCATAAAGAAAGGAACAAATTCAAGTACAAAATTAAGAGAACAAAAAGACAAAGAACAGAGTGGAAGAGAACTCTGCAATACCTGCAATGTAAAAGAATGTGTATGCAGAGTAAAAATCAATAAATGCATGCTTTATAATGAGAAAAGAGCCAAAACACATTTAACAGAAGGTGAAAAACCATACAGAGAATATGCCAAGTAAACAACTTGTAACATAGATTACATACACAAAAATTAGTCAGTTACATAATCCTAATTGGTTATAACAATAGCAAACAAAAAGGTTCTGGATGAATGAAGGAGTCCATCGATACACTCTGCTACTATGCATTTCCCACAAAATGAAATTCACAATCATCATACAATCTGGGTGTGGTGGCACACGCCAATGACCTCAGTACTCAGGAGGCTGAGCCACAGAGATCCATATTTGAGGTCATCTTGGGCAACAAAATGAGACTTTGATTTTTTATTATTGAAAAAAGAAAACCCAAACACAACAAAATTAAAACCCCCAAAACAGGCAATGTGGCATATGCCCGTAATCCCTGACACTTTGGAGGCTAAGGCAGGAGGATCTCAGGTTGAAGACAAGAGGCAGCCTGCACAACCTAGCAAGACCTTGTTTCAAAAACCAAAAGGGGAATGGAGTGCAGCTCAGTGGTAAAGCACTTGCTTATCATGTGTGAGCATGTGCTTGGCATGTGGATTCTACCCTGTACTGCAAAAGAAAAACAAAACCAATCATCATAGAATTCCCATTTACCTGATTTCCACAGAGTGAACTGTTCTGAACTGCATCCCATGTGGCAAAGTGGGATATCCTGGACCCCAAACCAATTCCTAAAGGTGGTTTTACTGAAAGAGTTGAAAATGTACATCCACAGAAGAATAGGCACAGGGATGTTTATAGCAGCATTATACTTAATTTGCTAAACTTGGAAACAACTAAGAGGAAAATAAGTTCACCAAGGTCAAAGGAACAAAATATACAAAAATCAATTGTACTTTTAGATACTTAAAATACTTGAATATGTAGTTAAACAACAAATCCATTGAAGTTAGCACCCAAAAGAATAAATACCATATGTTCTCAAATTCAATCCTCACCCTTTCAACAGTTTTTAGAATCGCATGTGGCTTTGGATTCATGCCCAAGAGGACTTGATGGGAGACCACCTGGAAGCACCAGGTGCTGTGGGCTTGGGAGAAGGACTTGGCAACCCACTCCCAAAGAACAATATGCTATGGAAAACCCTATGAATAGCAGAGATACAGTAACAATACTCTTTCACCTATTGTACATAGGCTCGCTATGAGTCAAATACCGCTGAAACATTGAAAAATAAGAACTTTGTTAAAATATTTGAAAATTGTCAAAGGATTACAGAAATGTGAATGAAGAAAGAGAAGCAGTGAAAAATGGTGGGAAAGCCTTGCGGGGTTGCTACTTGTCCTCACCAACCCCTCACCAACCTGGTACGAGACCTAAAGATAGAACCCTAAGTCCTCAGTGTGGAACCCAAGTCACTGGTTCTGTGCCTCAATGCCATGGGTGAGTATCTTGGTGTGTGGAGAGCCAAAACAAGCACAGACAAGAAATAATCAAGTGGAGAAAAATTTCATCCCTGAAGCAGGTAAGGAGAACACAGGCATTATTTCCAAAGCAATGCCCTCAAATACAGTAAACATGGAGATTTTATTTGGGGAGCCACATACATGGTACTAGATCACCTCATGCCCGGGAGGGAGAATTGGAGTGCAAATCTCTGAGAAACACATTACACAGATAGTCCAGAGTATGATTACACTCACAGGTGGGATCTAAAGACGCTAAACTCAGAGAGTAGAAGAACAGTGATGGCCAGGAGCTCAGAAAGGGCAGAAATAAGATGTCGGTTGAGTATTAACCTTCACTTATGAGGTAAAAACGTCTGTGGATCTAATGTTCATCACAGTAACTATAATTAATAGCACTCTTCCATATTTGAAATATGCTGAACGTCTCATCATGCACACACACATGAGGTGACGGATGTGTTAACTACTTGGAATGCAGCAATTACTTCACCATAAGTATATACCAACTTATTTAGAAAAAAGAAAAGGAAAGAAATTCTTTTTTGGGAACTAAAATATTGAAAAACACCCAGGTGATCTGTGTAATTCAGAAGGACCTGTGGACACCTAGGAAAAATACATTTTAGAAGAGACTTGGGGACCCTCATTTGATCACTGGCTCATATCCAGATCAGCTCAACAGGACGGAAAGGCTGAAGCATGGCTCTAACAGCCCAGCTCTGTTACAGTCATGCCCGGCACATGTTGTTGTTGTTAGGTGTCGTCGAGTCGGTATCCGACTCATAGCGACCCTCATAGGGTTTTCAATGGCTGAGTGCTTCGGGATGGCCTTGGGAGTGGATTGCCAGGCCCTTCTCCCATTTTTGCGGTGCTGGGAATTGAACTCTGGGCCTCAGAGACTGCAGCGCAGCGCTCTACCAACTGAGCTAAATCCCAGCCCGCCCGGCACATAGCCATCTGCAAAACCTACATGAGGTGAGGCTCTTCTCTTTCTTTCTTTATCTATCTATCTTTCTTTCTTTCTTTCTTCTTCTTCTTGTTTTTTTTTTTTTGTTTGTTTTTTGCGGTACTGGGGGTTGAGCCCAGAGCATCATGCTTGCATGCTTTGCAAGTGCTGTACCACTGAGCTGCACCCCCAGCCCATTTTTTTTTTACTTTTTGAGACAGAGTCTCACTAAATTACACAGATTGCCTCTAGTCTTGAACTTGTGATCCTCCTGCCTCTGCCTCCTGAGTTGCTGGGATTACAGGTGTGCGCTACTGCACCTGGCTTGTTTATTCTTCTTCATCTTTCTCATCCCCAGGCAGGCAAACACATCTCTCAAACAATGGCTGAATGTGAGCTAAGGAAACAGAAACTTAAGTGATTACACATGACTAATACAGCATCTGACAAAATACTTTGGAGAAATCACTAAACAAAGGGAAAATGACAGGTAGCAACAAACAAAAAGAGTAAACACCAGAAAAAAAGGAAGAAGCTGATTTCCAGAGTTACTCATTATCATATTTAAATGTCTGCTTTTTTATTTTGGTGGTACTGGTGATTTTATTTTTTAGGTTACAGGGCAAAGATCACGCAAGCACAAAACAGAGCACGTAGCTCTGCTTTACATCTTCAAGATAAGCATAAAGGAATACATACAGCAGACTTTCAGGCACCAAAAAACCCTGAGCAAATGACCCCTGAGCGCTTTGCTCTTTTATGACCCATGAACCTATCTCCTGTGTCAGGAAACTGAGGCAAAGGGCACTTGACCACTCAAGTGTTTTTGCCTGCCTTTGCAACACTTTCCCTTTTCCAGGCACAATGTTGCATATCAGTCCCTCCTTGCATCAGACCTTCTGCAGGATTTCGGTGGGCACAATTTCTATCAGGCAACTGGTCTTCACAATGTATTAATCCATGGGACTGGCATGCTTATTTCATGAGCAGTAGGGAAGGACACCAAACAGGATAATTCAGAAATGCAACTTGATTTCCTCATTAATCTTGAGTTACAGATTTAGAATTGCTGAGTTCACTGTAATTATTGGCCCTCTGGGCAATAGGGAATACATGTGGCTGTATTAAAGCACGTGTGATTGGTCCACTGGCATTCAGGGTCCATGCAGGGAATGTTGCATGACTGTCTCAACCCCAGGATACTTTACATTGTACCTCCCGTTCTTATGCGAGGGCTTGAAGACCCAGTGTCCTTCACTAGGCTTCTGTCCTTTCACACAATTTCACCAGACCCCTTACATTGACTCCTCTGGTGCAATCCATTTGTATCATCCCAAATTGCACATATGAAATGGCTTGTTGCCACAGACTCAGGACCAAATCTGCCCCAAACGAGTTGATTTCAGGGGCTGTACTGTCAGTGGATTTGAATGAAATCCCATTGCATAGTGGTGGAGACAATGATCCTCAAACATATTTTCCAATCTGTGTTTTTATCCAACATTGGAACACAGTAAGTCCAAGGGCAGAAAGTCTTGCAGATTTCTCCAGACAAGTAGAAGAGGTTCACCTGAAAACAGTCAGGGGCATTATAGTGTCCACCACACAACAATAACACACACACACACACACACACACACACACACACACACACACACACACACAGGCAGCATTTAGCTGGCTGACACCACATGTTCCACGCCCACTCCATCTTCAGCCTTTGCAGACACTTCCAAGATGTCTCCTTTAATCAGGATCTTCCTTGTCCTGCTCTTTCCTGTAGAGTGTATACCTTGTCTCCTTTTGATTGCTTTCCTTCAGTTGACACAGGTATGCACAAAGATGGAGGGTGGTGACTGGTGGGCTTTCCCACTTCCTGCATTATGTTTCACTCAAGAAAGTCTCATGAAAAGTCTAAGAAGTGTACACCTTTCTTCAGTGAGTCCCTTTTCCATTTATTTATTTTTTGTTCATAAGAATACATGATGCCTCTGATATCTGTGCATGTATAACTCAATATTGTTTCCCCTATTATGTTCTTCTCACACACAGGTCCACGGAAATGTCTGCAATTTGTTTTGTCTCTTTCTGTTTTTTTTCCTATCCTTGAAAGCAGGAAAAGTACCCCCCCCCCCTTTTTTTTGTAAATGGGTAGATTTGATCTCTGGCCTACAAATGGTATCATATAATTCAGAGGCAAGCAGGTCATTCTGGCCTGGTTCCTAGTGGCCTTTTCAAAGATGATTGAACATTTGGGAGAAACAACACATCGATTTCTGTTTTTACTATCATTTTATTTCCCCTTTTCCAACATACTTCCACACTAGAATACAACAGTTTGCTTTTTCTTTTTTAGACATTGTGCTGTTAAGGGCCATCAAGTTGGGGCTGACTAATAGAGACCCTATGTGCAACAGAACGAAACACTTCCCAACACTGTGATATACCTGGTACTATTGTCAGTGCTTCTAAGCTATTCATATGGTTTTCAATAGTGAATTATTTCAAGAATGGGCTGCCGTGTCTTTCTCCCAGCCTGAAGCACCTGGTTTCCCAGGAGGTCTTCCATCCAAGGACTAACCCAGCTGAACCTGCTTAGCTTCTGAGATCTGATGGGATCAGAAGCCAGGGAGGTGCAGCTGCAGGCCTGTAGACATTAGTATATACTAATTGTACAAAACAGTGGGTTTATTATGGTGTTTTCATATGTGTGGACTGTACTTTGATCGTATTCACCCTCCCTTGTCCTTTCCTTGTCCCCCAAAGCCTCTCTTCTATTTTCACATATTTTCTAAGGCTATATTCTTCATATGAGAGAAAAATAGAATATTTATCTTTCTGAACCTGGTTTATTTTCCTTAAAATGACAATCTTCAGTTTCATCCATTTTCCTGCAAATGATATAATTTCAACCTTTTTATTACTTTTTTCTCACACTTAGAAATTGTGATTTTGTGCTGGGTGTGGTGGCGCACACCTGTAATCCCAGCGGCTTGGGAGGCAGAGGCAGGAGGATCGCAAGTTCGAGACCTGAGGCGGTTTGCCTAATTTAGTGAGACCCTCTCTCAAAAAGTAAAAAAATGGGCTGGGGGTGCAGCTCAGTGGTCCAGCACTTGCAGAGCATGCAAGCTCGAGGCTCTGGGTTCAATCCACAGTACTGCAAAAAAATTTAAAAAAAAATAAAATAAAAAAAGAAATTGTAATTTTATGGCAAGCCAACTCTTATTTTAAATGATGGTTTTATTAAAACACCATTGACATTCCATACAATTTACCCATTTACAGTGTACAATTCATTAATTTTTAGTATATTCTGAGATACATCCAACAATAACTACAGTCAAGGAAAACATCAATCACTTAAAAAAGAGATCCTATTTTATTTAATTAATTAATTAATTTTAAAATTTTATTTATTTATTTATTTATTTATTTGTGGTACTGGGGTTGAACCCAGGACCTCACACTTGCATGCTCTGCAAATGCTGGACCACTGAGCTGCACCCTCAGCCCCCCCTTTTTTTTTCCTCTTTTTGAGACAGGGTCTCGCTAAGTTACGCTGACTGCCTCTGGTCTCGAACTTGCAATCCTCCTGCCTCCACCTCCCGAACTGCTGGGGTTGCTGGAACTACAGGCATGTGACACTGCACCTGGCAATATCCTGTTCCTTTCAGAAGTCCTCATCCAGTTTTCCACCCCTTGGAAATCACTAATCTGCTTTCTGTCTCTATGGATTTATAGACCTGTTCTGGACATTTTATATGGATGGGATAGTGATAATCAGCTTTCTGTCATTATAATGAAGTGCTTGAGAAAATTAATTTATACAGAGAAATGGTTGACATTGGCTCACAATTTTAGTGTTTCTGGTTCATTATTAGTTGGCTCCATTGCTCTGAGTCTGTGGAGAGGCACGTTATCATATCACAGTGGGAGCACATGACCGAACAAATCCACCAACTTCATGGCCACAAAGCAAAGAAGAACAGACATAATAGGCAGGGGTTCCATGATCCCTTTGGGGGACATACCCCCAATAACCTAAGGACCTCCCACAAGGCCCTAATTCTCAAGGGTTTTACTATCTCCCTGTAGCACCAACCTGGGAACCAAGTCTTTAACACATGAGGTTTTGGGAGACATTCAAGAACCAAATTATAGCAGGATTCATACTTTCTGTGGCATTTTGCATCAGGATTCTTTCATAACACAACATTTCAAGGTTCTTACATGGTGTGACATATATCAATGATTTTTTTTTCAGAACTGGGGTTGAACTGAGGGCCATGCATTTGCATACTTTGCAAGTGCTGTACCACTGAGCTGCACCCTCAGTGCATTTTTTTTTTTATTTTTTGAGACAGGGCCTTGCTAAATTATGCAGGCTGTCTCTGGTCTTCAACTTGCAAACCTCCTGCCTCTGCCTTCCGAGTCACTGGGATTACAGGCATGCACCACTGCACTCAGCCAGTGATTCATATTTTTAATGGAAAAACAATATTCCGGGTCTCATAGGTGTGGTAGAAGGACCCCACAGCCCCCTCCCAAAACAATCAGCCATTGAAAATCCCATGCATAGCAGAGAAGCAGTGACATAGTGCTGAGCATGACACAGTGTCCAGTAGCATTTCGTCTGATGAACATAGGATTGCTATGAGTCGGACCTGGATGGATAGCACCTCATAACAATGACAACAATATTCCATTGCATGAATATTTCACATTTTGTTTATTTATTAGTTGCCTGGAGCCACACCACTGTGGCTTCTGATCCTGTCAGATCTCAGAAGCTAAGCAGGGTCAGACCTGGTTAGTACTTGGATGGGACACAGCCTGGGGAACACCAGTGCTGCAGGCTTGGGAGAAGGACCCTGGCAACCCACTCCTAAAAAAAATCATCTGCCATTGAAAACTCTATGAATAGCAGAGAAGCACTAACAATAGTGTTTCTCTGTTGTACATAGGGTCGCTAAGGCAGATATGGACTCGATGGCACCTAACAACAAAAACATTCATTAGTTGATGGACACCTGGTCTTGTTTCCACCTGGTCTTGTTATCCTAGCATAACTGTTGTTATGCTAGGATAAGCTGTTATGCCCAGAGTTCGAGTTCCCCAAAGATCACCAGGGAGACCAAAGTCAGCCAGCTAATATGACTATTATTTAAATTTATACACCCACCACTAAGGCCACAAATGAAGAAAGGGAAGATTTCTACCAGCTTCTGCAATCTGAAATAGATTGAACATGCAATCAGGATGTACTGATAATCACTGGTGACTGGAATGCAAAGGTTGGAAACAAAGAAGAAGGCTTAGTAGGTGGAAAATATGGTCTTGGTGACAGAAATGAAGCTGGACATTGCATAACAGAATTTTGTCAGACCAATGACCTTTTCATTGCAAATACACTTTTTCAACAACATAAACGGAGACTATACACATGGACTTCACCAGATGGAACATACAGGAATCAAATTGACTACATATGTGGAAAGAGATGATGGAAAATCTCTCTACAAGATGTCAAAACAAGACCAGGTGCTGACTGTGGATCAGACCTTCAACTTCTCATATGCAAGCTCAAACTGACATGGTATGACCTTGAGTATATCCAGCCTGAGTTCAGAGACCACCTCAAGAATAGGTTTAATTCATTAGCCACAAATGATAGGAGACCAGAGGAGTTGTGGCATGACATAAAAAATATCATTCAAGAAGGAAGCAAAAAGCTCTTAAAAAGACAAGAAAAAAGAAAAGACCAAATTACATGTCAAAAAGGCACTAAAACTTGCCTTGAATGTCAGCAGCTAAAGTAAAAGGAAGACATGATGACGTTAAGGAACTAAACAGAAGATTTCAGAAGGCAGCTCGAGAAGACAAAAACAAATATTATAATGACATGTGCAAAGAGCTGGAGGCAGAAAACCAAAAGGGAAGAACACACTCTGTGTTTCTCAAGCTTAAGGAAGTGAAGATAAAATTCAAGCCTTGAGTGGCAATAGTGAAAGATTCTACAGGGAAAATATTAAAAGATGCAGGAAACATCAAAAGAAGATGGAAGGAATACACAGAGTCATTATACAAAAGAGAATTGGTAGATGATCAACCATTTCAAGAGGTTGCATATGAAGAGGAACCAATGTTATTGAAGGACAAAGTGGAAGGTGCCTTGAAAGAACTGGCAAAACACAAGGCTCCAGGAATTGATGGAATACCAACAGAGATGTTTCAACAAACAGATGCAGCACTGGAGGTATTAACATGTTTATGGCAACAGATTTGGAAAATAGCTACTTGGCCAACTGACTGGAAGAGATCCATATTTGTGCCTATTCCCAAAAACGGGGATCCAACTGGATGTGGAAACTGTGGAACAATATCATTAATATCACACACAAGCAAAATTTTACTAAAGATCATTCAAAAGTGACTGCAGCAGTTTATAGACACGGAATTACCAGAAAATCAAGCGGGATTCAAAAGAGGGCGGGGAACCAGGGACATCATTGCTGATGTCAGGTGGATAGTAGCTGAAAGCAGAGAATATCAGAAAGATGTCTATCTATGTTTTATTGACTATGCAAAGGAATTTGACTGTGTGGATCATAACAAATTATGGATAACACTTCAGAAAATGGGAATATCAGAGAACCTAAATGTGCTCATGAGGAATCTGTACATGAACAAGGAGGCAATTGTTTGAATAGAACAAGGAAACACAGCCTGGTTTAAAGTTGAGAAAGGTGTGCATCAGGGCTGTATACTTTCACCCTATCTCTTCAATTTATATGCTGAGCAAATAATCCAAGAAGCTGGACTTTATGAGGAAGAACATGGCATCAAGATTGGAGGAAGACTCCTTAACAATCTGCGTTATGCAGATGACACAACTCTGCTTGCTGGAAGTAAAGAGGATTTAAAACATTCACTGATGAAGATCAAAGATCATAGCCTTCAATATGGGTTACGACTAAACATCCACAAAACAAAAATCCTTACGACTGGGTCAGCACGCAACTTCACAATAAATGGAGAAAAGATTGAGGTTGTCCAAGATTTTGCTTTGCTTGTCCCTATAATCAACACCCATGGAAGCAGCAGTCAAGAAATCAAAAGATGCATTGCTGTAGGAAAAGCTGTGGCAAAAGATCTCTTTAGAGTATTGAAAAGCAAGATGTCACATTGAAGACGAAGGTGCATCTGACTCATACCATGGTATTCTCAGTCACATCATATGGTTGAGAAAGCTGGATATTGAGCAAGGGAGACAGAAAAAGAACTGATGCTTTTGAATTGTGGTGCTGGAGACGTCTATTGAATATACCATGGATTGCCAAAAGAACCAACAAATCTGTCCTAGAAGAATTGCAACCAGAGTGTTCCTTGGAAGCAAGAATGGCCAGACTGTGTCTTACGTATTTCAGACATGTAGTCAGGAGAGGTTAATCCCTGGAGAAGGACATCATGTTTGGGAGAGTGGCAGGTCAATGCAAAAGAGGAAAACCCTCCACCAGATAGATTGACACAGTGTTTGCAACAATGGGCTTACACATAAATAAGATCATTTGCCTTGCACAGAATCGGCAAGTGTTTTGATCTGCTGTACATAGGGTCGCTATGAGTGGGACTGTACTAGACAGCACCTAAAAACAACAACAAGCCACAGGAATGCAGAAGTACCTTATGTTAGGTTTGACCATCTGTGGAAACTCTGTGTGTCTCAAGAATATAGACAGTTTTATCTGTGGAAACTCTCTGTGTCTCGAGAATGTAAACAATTGGCCATCTGTGCGAAGGGCACCTAACATCAGCTGGAATCCCCTTTCCTGCTTAAAAGGCCTGCCCATCTTCATTACGGGTGGCCATTTTCTAAATGGTCAGACCCCTGCGCTCAGGCTCACAATAAAGTGCCTTTGCTTTTGCACAGGTGACTCTGGGTGTCTCAGTGGCGCGGCAATTTCGGACTCAACACGAATACTTCATTTGGACTTATGAATTAAACAGGTAATTCTCAAAAAAGGAAAATGGCCAAAAAATGCACTAGAAAATGTTCAACATCCTTAGCACTCAGGGAAAAGCAAATGTAAAGCACACTGAGATTCCATCTCATCACAGTCACTGGCTATCATGGAGAAAGAAAACAGCAAATGCTATTGAGGTTATGGGGAGCAGGGAAAAGGAAGCCAGTTGCCTTTTGGCAGGAATGTGAACTGGTGCAGCCACTATGGAAAAAGTGCACTATGGAAATGTGTATGGCGGTTCATCAAAAATCTGAAAATAGAATTACCCCGTGACTCAGCCATACCTCCTGGGAATATATCTGTAGGGTTATAGCATAAGCTAGAGATACCTGCAATCCAGGTCTATTGTGGAACTAGTCCTAATAGCCCAGTTGTTGAAAGACTGTAGGTTGCCATCTTTGGATGAACAGATAAAGAATATGTGGTGTGTATAAACAGTGGAGATTTATTCACCAATGCAGAAGAACAAAATGATGTGTTTGCAAAAATGGGTGGATCTGGAAGTCATCATGTTATGTATTCAGGCTCAGAAAGACAAATATTGCACGTTTTCTCTCATATGTGGAATTGGTATTTTTAAAAAAAGACATCCAAGTAGAAGAGGGACTATTCAAAAAGAGGAAAGGGACCACCAGTAGGGGAGAGGGTGGCCATCCATAATGTAAATGACAGTGTAAATATGATAAAAGTACACTGCACACGTGTATGAAAGTGTCATAAAAAAGGCCATCCTGTAATACAATTCAGCTATGCTAAAAGTTCTATTGGGGCTGGGATTTAGCTCAGTGGATAGAGCGCTGCACTGCAGTCTCTGAGGTCCCGAGTTCAATTCCCAGCACCGCAAAAATGGGAGAAGGACCTGGAAATC